>UELV01098114.1:0-13488 GCA_900490015.1 Megastigmus stigmatizans | reverse complement strand
GATGGCCGCTAATATACATATATATATATATATATAGATCGACTATACATTGCTTACCTCGGCGAAACTTGTATTTCTTAATATAAAAAATCTTCGAAAGAATCAACAGGCAAAGGAATTCCCTTTGTTTACGGGCTTTAAGAGTCTGCGAGAAGGGGGTATGTATAAGGGCGGGACGATGTACAGCAAGTTAACCAAGTGAAATAAAAGGAGGGAAAGCAAAGAGAGAGAGAGAGAGAGAGAGAGAGAGAGAGAGAGAGAGAGAGAGAGAGAGAGAGAGAGAGAGAAGGGGGGAGAGGGAGGAGGAAAATGAATGTCGTTATATCATCAGCTGGCCTGCAAGCGACAGGCTATTGTTTTGAGGATAAGCCGTTTTTATTAAGCCGAATAATTATTCGACGTCAAGCATCGACGAGCTCTGGACGGCTTCAGGCATAGAAATTCATCGTAGTTTCCACCTCCTTTGTCAAGATACTTGGTATCCCCATAATTATGCAGTCGTTGTCAAAGTTACACGAGACCGTGGTCCAAAACTAAAACTCGACAATCCAACTTTTTTTTGTTCATTAGCACTCTTTTAATAAGTATGCTCGAATAATATTCCATCGGATGAGAATCTGAAAGCGATACAGTTTCAATTTTTGCACGAGGTAAAACAAAGACAAAATACCTCAAATTTATAGTAACTGGATGAGAATATCGAATTATTTTTGTATATTTTTGTATTAGTTCATGCGTGTGACAAAGGCGTGACTCAGTCGATGGCTATACGCATATTCGTAAGGCGTATTCACGAATAAGTACAGTGCAGAATTTTGTTTTCACTCGGTTCCTGTTTCTCCATGCCGTCGCGTCGCATCTTCCTCGCAATCCCCATGTGTACCCCTTTTACCCTTCGTACACACATATAGATATATTAGTGAAACGGGACGAGCGGCGCCAAGGCAGCTGTTATGAGGCGTTTATTGCCACGAGGAACGTAGTTTGCCGCCTCTTATTTCCTTTTTTGTTTTGGATTAAGGCGCCGTGCTTTAATTTAGCGCAACCTTCTCTGCATTATTATATTGAAATTAAGCGAGTTTGACGGGACGAGGACAGGATATAGTCCTTCCTTATAGATTTACGTTAAATTTGTATAAAGCGCAATAATATATGGAAGCTTTACTTTTCGAGCAGTACAGAAGCTATAGCAAAAGATATTTTAGGGGGTAGCCTTGTAGATTTTTTTTTCTTGTAGATTATCATTCACCAAATACATTATTATATTTTTTATACATTGTCAATAATGTATAGTTGTATGCCAAAAACTACATATATATCATTACAAAAGATTCATACTTTTCAGTATTTTTATTAAAGAAGATTGCAGAACTAATATTCCGTATTTATTCTTCTAAGAAATGATTCTTTTTAAAATAATGCAAATTCTATTTTTACAAAACTTTATCATCTCACTTGTAGATTTTGAATTCTTACTTGTAGATCTGTTTCTTAAAATGGTCTTTTAAGCTCTTTACTAATAGGCTAGCATATCTTGTTCAAAAATAAACTTAGCAAAAATAAACAGATTTATATTTGTAAACAGGGGTGCAATAACTACATGTGTGTGAATGTCCGGACACCTACACTAGAACGTGACAAATATTTTCTTTGTGTCATATAATTAGATATTTATGAACTAGGAGGTGTTCATCATGTTATAGAACGTCTCCGGTCATGTAAGAGCTAAATTTTTACAAATTTATACATAGTAAGTCCATATTAAAATTTCATGAAGCTACATAGCATTAAAGAAAAGATATTAAATAATCACTTTCGAGAAATTTAACACAGCGTCTTATGGGTTATTCCACGTTTCATGTCTTTCGCAGCATCAGATACAGTAATGATTAACCAACAGTATAATGAATAAATTCATTAGTTGAAGCGAAATATATTATTCTCGAGTCGGTCTCCATGACTCGCAAGATCTGGCAACAACGCATACGTGTAAGATTATAGTCGTCATGGCGTATAGTATTCAAAACAATCAACTAAACTATTTTCACGAGTCGCTGTTTTAACCGCTGTCAATGGATAGACTCCCTTAACGTGTTAAGCGTTTCGTAGAACTCCATTAACGTAGAATATTAATAAGCATATTCATCATAAAAACAAGAACCTAATATTTGAAATTCGACTTAATTTTAAATCCTCTTTTAGCACGATCTAGAAACAGGTTGAGCAACTGCGCCGAGCGACCGTAACGCTCGCAAAACAGGTCAAAAGCTGGCATACCCGAAAAAAGCAGATTACAAAAAAAAGCATTTCGCGAAAAAGTATTTTTTCGCTTCCTTTTTTTCCAACGGAATCGCTTCGTTTCTGCTGAAAAAGGACGCAGTCGGACAAGAGAGAGAGAGAGAGAGAGAGAGAGAGAGAGAGAGAGAAGGAAAATGGGGGAGAAAAAGGGAGAAAAAGAAGAGAGCGTGTGTGGCAAATGGACGAGCGATAGAGGCAAAAGGAAACGCTTGAGCGAACGAAAGGCAACCGGCGAACAGCCAATCAAATAAAGTAGTCCGGGGGTTACTTTACCGGATGCAAATCCGGCCTCTCGTGGCTCTCTCTCTCTCTCTCTCTCTCTCTCTCTTTCTCTCTCTCGCCTTCGCTTCGGCTCTCCCAGAACGCAGCCTCCGGCGCTCCGCGCGCGCGCGGGACAGCAAACCCGCAACTAATACCGAAATACCTCGTATTGTTCCCTGCACCCTTTCCAATCTCGATACGTCTGCGCCTCTCTCTCTCTCTCTCTCTCTCTCTCCACACGACGGGTCGGTCTCTACGACGCGTATTTTAGAACTCTCTTTCTCTCTGTGCGCTCGCACTTTTTTAATCTTCTCTTTTGGAAAAGCTGGGAAAACCGCCCGGAGCTACGGACATATTCTCTCGTGCGATTAAATATTCTATCAAATTACGGGACATGCCGCCTAAGCAGAGCTTCGCACAGCTTGAGTTTTTAGAATGATTGCTTTTTAAATTCCACAGCTTCGCAACGACTTATTTTCAAAAGCCCACTGTATGTAAACTATATAGCTGACCCTTATAACTGGCGGGTACAAAATTTAAATTTGCACATTGAAGTTATACTATATTACGATCGAGATCGATAAAGAGTGATTCATTTAGGCGAGGATACTCGCTATCGATATCGATCTCAATAGCGCCTTACTTCAATCATGAGTAAACAGCCTAGTGTACCTCTTAAGTCAAACGTTGATGTCCGCGATGCTTCTGTTGCTTAGGTACAACACACGATAAGTTATGTGCTATAAATTTCAACATAAGACGTAAAAAACATATAGGAGTATTTTCGTCAAGTGAAAAAGATTATTTTGAATTAACGTACTTTTAAGACAAAGTTAAACGAATGGTAAGATAACGTATGTACATGTAGGTACATTCAAAGTCTTGTACATTGTGTCTTGATAATAGAATAGAGAAAAAGATAATTTCTAATTGAGAATGGATCGATGGTGAATAAAAAATTGAAAAAGTAATTGAAAAACGATAAAAACACTGTTTAAACTATTTTATAAGAAAATAATTACGTTCCAATAAATATACAAAGACTGTACATATTTCAACATATTTCATCATATTTCAATATATTTCAAAATCTGTTCAATTTCAACTTTACACGTTGCATGTAGATCCAATTTACTTTTTTGTTAGTTATTACTATCTAACTGTATAAATTGAATCGTATACAGAAATTACAGAAATTACATTTCTAGAAGTTAAATCAAGCAATTAATCAGTAGCAAATTAAATATTCTATACTAATCTATATATATATTAATAATTACAAAGGGTTGTAAGTGCATTATTGTGCTTGCGTAAATTGGCGAATGCCAGCGAGGTGTCACTCAGTAACTCTGTGTATTTATTAATACAAATCCCCACAGTACACCGTATACAGTTACGTCTGTTTGACCGACAAGATAACATAGACACTTATACTCTAGGTTATTTATATAATTTAGTTATCGGCGGAGTAATTGCTTACAAGCACTTACATGAGCCTATTATAATCAAGTTTAAATAGTTTAAAATTACAACTACATCTGATGTCCCTTTCTCAACAATGTAAACGCAATTTTTTCTCTAGGATTATGTCAAATGATAAGCGGAATTTCCTGTTTTGACGTTCAATATTTACTTGCTTAATAACAGCGCCGGTTCACATACGGAAGTTTTAATAAACTAGCAAATATTTTCAAAAGCTTTTAGTAATGTACACTTAAGAAATCCATAATGAAATAATGACGAGTCAAACTGACATTGAGTCCTATGCGTTTTTGAAAGAAAGAAGTTACCTAACCAGGTAAGTACTAGGTACTTCTCTATTCACAATGTAGCAAAATACTTAAAGACTTTACTGCTTATTCTTACAAGGAAAATATGTGGATTTTACGAATTGTTATCTTTACATGCTTACAAATGATTTCCACACCGCATAATTGGTCTCGCTCTCTGAATGAAAATTTGAAAAACAAAGTCCGACCATATCAAGTAACAGTTTTTTCCAATGATGTATCCTCTGAAATATCTAAAGAAACTTTGGAAGAAATTTTCAAAGGACTGGAAGATATTCCAAAAATTACAATAGATTTTAAAATGATGCAATACTCTAAAGGTAACCAATCTTTGAATTTGCCAATTTTTAATAATCCTAGATCCTCTTCACTGCACTTAATTCTTCATCGAGACATTAAAAGTAGTGATAATATGAATTTACACTATATACAGAAATTCATACATTTCTTTACAAATTTGTCTTCGATTTATACGCATCCAAAGTGTTTGGTTACACTATTCAATTCAAATGAAACCATTATAAGTTACATCCAAACAGTGTTAAAGTACGCGTGGTCCAAAAAGTTTTTAGATTTCTCTATAATGGAAGTGGACCTAAATAACAATGTTTACATATACTATTTTAATCCATTTTACGACATTGTGCATAAGATTGCTTTTGGTATAGAAACAAATATTTTTCCAAGCAAGATAGACGACGTAATTGGATATACCATAATCGTACCAGTCTGTTATCAAACTCCGTATCTTGTAGCATATAGAGACGAAAGGACTCACAAATTAAAAATTACAGGCTCTCATTACCATTTAATGGCCATCACTTCTAAAACAATGAATTTTACAATCGAATATATGTGGTGCAAGACAGATTCTGTAGAACTTATGACATATGCAGGTGAAACGATAAGAAAAGGCGAATCTGATCTGATGGTATCAGCCCATGTGAATGCAATGGGTTTAAGCACAGATCTTTGCTTAGACATTGGATATATTACGGAGAGAATCATTGCACTTGTGCCAGTTGAGCGAGTTATAGAGGTGGAATTTCCAGCGGATGTATTAGTTTATTTATTCATGATTCCAACCATCGTCATACTCTCCATTTTTTTAATGAATCTGCTTAGGCCTAAAGCCACAAAGTTTTCTCTCTTCGAAGCTTTTAAAATATTTTTTCTAATCCCGCCTAGTAGGACGCGAAACTCGAACAAAAGAATAATGGCTTTCGCTATTGCACTCACATCTATGGCATATTCAGCCAATTTTTACTCCGAACTCGCGAAAATAAAAACTGTAAACAAGATTCTATCATTCGACACTTTTCAAGATATTGACAAATCTGGATTAAAATTATACAGTACGCAAAATGTCTATGACATAGTAAAAGATGAAAATTCGATCATGAATATACAATCGAGAATCACGGTGATCAATAGGAACTCGGACTGCATTAAGATTTTGCAAAAAAACGCATCAGCCATTTGTATTATGTCTTCGATTGCTGCAGAATCAGCGATATACAAATACAGGGGTAATACGGTACACATGAAAATTGCTCAGCCGACATTTCTTTCCGGCAGACGCGTGTACGGCTTTCAAAATGCATCTCCGTTTATCGAGGGATTTTATAAAATTATGAGAAAGCTTTATGAATTTGGAATCGACAAAGCTTACTTGAATATATTTCGCATAAGAAATACTGAGCCCACAAACACTAAAAACAGTCAGAAAACTTCTCATATTTTTTTGATACAACTTGCAGTGACTTTAATGACCGGTTATTTACTTGCTACTGCTGTGCTGTTATTCGAATTGAGTGCCGAATTCTTAAAATTAGCTTTATTACGATTTCGACTGTGGCATACACTCCTGCGGGTCTTAAGAGTCTGTTCTCTATGCGAAAATGCAAATAATAATGTCGGATCAGCCGAGGTCCTCAGGGGAACCTCTATTGTACTCGTACCGGTTACTGTGCCCTCTAAGAAGACGTCAGAACCAATTACCGTGCGGCTTTTTATGAATTAGTTGTGATTTATTAATTCATTTATTTATAGAGAGAATACAGCAGATACGTAGTAAGAACTCATGAGACCGTAAACGGTAGCAATAACTCAGAGAAGCGTGACTAATACGAGTCCGGTGTTACATACCAGATCCAGAGCACGCCAAAGGGCCATCTCACTCTCTGTATTCTTCGTGCAACATATACGCAGTTATATTACTACGAATTGTAAGAATATCTAATTAAAAAAATACAATAATAATTTTAACTGTAACTTATATGCAAGCTAAGATTGTTGTAAATTCAATATTGAAGAATAAATAAAAAATATAATCCACTCCAACTTTGTACAAAAGTCGAATATTATACTATTGCTTATTATATTGTGAAATAATAATTTCTATAGAAAATTTC
Source organism: Megastigmus stigmatizans (assembly GCA_900490015.1). Classification (NCBI taxonomy): domain Eukaryota; kingdom Metazoa; phylum Arthropoda; class Insecta; order Hymenoptera; family Megastigmidae; genus Megastigmus; species Megastigmus stigmatizans. The sequence continues at coordinate 6,725 of UELV01098114.1, read as the reverse complement.
ATTTTCAAAGCTTCTTTTATAGCAAAGAAAAATAATAAATTTAATTTTATAAAAAATGTTGTATAACCAGCACTGTCGCATTCAAGTGATGATCGCGATGCAAGGTATGCGCAAAAAACTTCGCTGCAGTAAGGCACGACCGCCACTACTCGAAAATAGATGTCAAAAGCCGTCGTGGATTTAATTTGGATCAAAACTGAAATGAGCAAGCGGGGGCCTGTCCATTTCACAGAAATTGCCCCATATATATTATATGAATTTATGTCTATTGATAACTTTCAGGACTTTTCGTATAGGTATAACGTTAATTTCCAAGAAGAAATTGTTTTTATGTGTTTTTTTTTTTTTTTTTACATTTTCAGGAGATTATTTCTTTAGTGATATAGCAGGCGCCACAGGCAAACAACATTGGGAGTAGAAGGTTGTGAGAAATTCATTTATTATTATATTAAATACGGGGCGAAAAATCGTTTTAAAATTTTTTCTAACCGAGCGAGCGTTATAAAAAATAACAAGGAAGGACTTGTCAAGCTTGTCCGACATAGCTGGTAAGTAGCCAAGTATATATTGGATGTAAATTACTTGTATACGAAAGTGCAGTTTTGATGGAAACAGAGATCGATTCTCGGAGATCAAGTCAGAAGATAGCCGCAGAAAGAAAAGGCCTGGAATCATAGGCGATCGAGGCGTAAAAGTTCGCCTATCGAATTCATTAATCGCGGTTGTAAATGGCCTCTTCCCACGCTCATCCTCTCGGCGCTCGCGCGCGTCCCAAGCCTGCGGGGCTCTACTTTTTCGATCCGCTCGAGCCGTCGTCCCCGCGGCGGAGGAGGAGGAGTGGTAGGAGGGAGGAGGGAGGGAAGCCAGTCGAGAGCCATACGCGCGTTCCTCCCCCTATATACGCCCGCGCTGGCGACAATAGTGTGTCCCCGGGCTTCCCAATTACAGTCCGTAATGAAAACAAATCGTTACATTTGTACGGGCTTCGTGTCTCATTGGGTTTCTGTCTTTCAAAGCAGCGCAACACCTGTTTGATTCCACCCAGGCGATCCTCCGCGACACTTTTATTAACCTACGCGCGCAGGGATTTCCGCTCGGCCCCGTTCGCCGCTCTATTTGTCTATTTCGGCTCGCAGCGGGAGGAGGACAGACAGATAGATACCTATAAGCTTATTCGTAAATAATTTACACAAATTATTAGTAATATTGGTTTACATTAATTTTTACAATTTCATTTGCATATCCATTAAATCTCGCTTACTAATATATTGCACAAATTCTTTCTATGATATCACAGAATTTTAAAATAAAATTAATCAGTCTCAAAATCAGTCTTAAAATGTTTATCAATCCTACATGTAATATCACAGAACGTCTTATATATGTATATATAAGGAGAGAGAGAGAGAGAGAGAGAGAGAGAGGAAGAGAGATCGGCTACCCTACGTTCATTGCGACTCTCCACCCCCATGGGGAACAATCAATTTTCATTGCGCGGAAATCTGTTTTAAATCTTTCGCCCTTTCTTCTCTCTCTATCTCTTTCTCTCTCTCTTTCTCTCTCTTTCTCTTCTCTCTTCTCTGCACGAACCTCTGCGGCTTCATCTTGTCATGTATATAGTCGTGCACGAACAAGATCAAGCCGCAGCCACACTTCGGTAAGCTGTGATAGCGCAAAGCACGAGGTCAAATAAATCCTGGCGCGCTTTGCTTCGTTCCTTTTTTTTTTCGACAAATCCTTGAAAGTTTTACTTATGTCGAATGTCAAACTCTCTTCTGCGTTTCTGTGCAGCTTATTCGACTTTCGAAGGGTGGACAAGCAAGCACTATTGATACGTACGTGTAATATGAAAATGTTGAATAAGCTACTGTTAAAAAGTGTTTCGTGTAAAATTATCAGCGAAAATAAATCTTCTTTGAATTTCCTACTCAGATTTCATATGAAATTTATGATACATATACTCAATCCAGTAATAAATCTTGTTTATCTGATTCTACATTATTTGTTTGTACCAGATGAAAATCAAATAAAAAAATTATATGTAAAATTAAGAGAATGGTCAACTGGTGTTACTTATCCGTTGCAACGCGGTTGAAAATTATGTGTTTTGTGTAAATAATTTTTTTGTGTCAAATTATACATGCAATACAAATTCTAACATATATAATAATAATATTATCAAAGCTAATGGGTTTTACATAAAAGATGTGTAGCTGAAATTTGTCTGCAAATGCAAAGTTGTGCAGTTTTATTAAAAAGAAATTAAATCTTAATCTATGCTCATTAAACTTAAAAATTGATTCCTAACTACAGTTTTGATGATGTGATTTAAAATCTGGATTATATTCATTAAAAATTATGAATGTTTTTCGTACATTAGAATTATTATTGTAGAAGTTGTGTTTGCATATTCTCGCCATGAAAGGGCAACGAGAGCTCGCACTATATGCCTCGTGCGCTAGAAGTGAATATTGGGTTTAACAGAGAGTCCACTAAGCCAAATTGAGCTTCGCAACACTACTTGTACTCTACCCCGTAATATCCGCAATAAGAAGTGTTATCAACATATACATAGATTGTGTTTTACCCTCTCAGTTGCACTTCCCATCCTACAAAAAGTTATTAATTATCTTGAAACAATAATACTTTATAAAATCTCAGGGTGTTTATTAACGCAATAATAACGTAACGTTAAGAAGTAGTTCCTAATCTAAGAAATGAAAACATGCGCTTAATTGAACTTTTTTTCAAATCATCAATAATTTAAAAGCAATAAACCTCTATATTTGTAAAGCTATCGGTCGCCAGATATATAATTTGTATAAAAGTAATAATATTGAATATAAAATTTTATGTAATGATATGTTTATATAATATTTACCAATAAATTATTACAGAAATATCGATAGAAAAATAAAATCATTCAAGTTTATTTGCGATATACAAATTCAAATGAAGCTATAATTGTAAAATCAATCAAGGCGCCAAAAGGAGATCCGCAGCGAACGTAAATAACAATCGAGAAAGATTATTCTACAGAGTCTGTCGTACCTTCCAGCGTATGTTTCGTAGTAAGTGCCCGTGCAGTGATGAACGACTTTTCTTTCTCAACGTCCGCTTCAGCCTCAATCCTCTCTCCTAGCTGTGCCCTTATTTTTCCGCGTCCATCCTCGGGTTTACTTTTCTACTCTCTCCGATTTCCACTCTCTTGACTGACTTCGAATGAACCAACCATCGACTTCTAATTTCGACGAGAATCTGTATATATTATTTTCTTAATTTGGAACAGCGTCGATTCTTTATATGTATATGTTGTTGCCTTTACGTGAAAATTAATGTCAATACAGGAAAGTTGAATGACGTAGAAAAATCAATTTTATTTTTCTTATCTGCAATATAGGTATTTTTATTTTTTGTCAAAGTAATAATTTCAAAATCTATAGATGCATAAAGTTTTATTATATGTAAACTACAGAAATATTAGCTAAATAAATATGTTGCTCAATGTGTGTTGTGTGCAATATAAACGTATCGGATATCAGTATTAAAAGAAGGCTTTAATTACTAAAATTTTTTTTAAAGTAATTTATAAAACAACAAATAAAAATGTATTTTCCAAATGAAATACGCATTTGCTTTACACTTATACCCACGTTTGAATTAAATAAAATAAAACATTCTGTATTATTTACAATTATTAAAACAAATTAACATGAAAATCGTGAACTCGCTCGTAATAATGTTCTTATAATGATTGGATTGTAACATTAAAATTGAAATAATCACATTTATTGATGTATACTATTATGCATTAACAAATAAATTAACTTACCAATAAGCAAAAGTATGCATTTTTCTATAATTACAAACACATTTGACAATTACATCAACTTTTTTAAAGGAATAGGAAGAAAACAAGGACTGACGCCATTAAATAATCATGCAAGTCAAAAGATGATTTGTGATTATAAAAAAGAACAAGGTCGAAGACAATTAGCTTAGTATTTTTATTCAAAATTCTGTGCATTCATTCACAATAGTTTAGTTACGAGAAAACGAGAAAAGAAACTTCCATTTTCTTTCCAAAATAAAATACAACTAGACATCTTATGTTTTGCTTTGCTGTACAGTATCAAGTTTTTTATTAGTTTACAAGTTCTCTTCGAAGTTTTACCCGAGATCAATTAAGAATAGAAAAAGTTTCGGCCGTATGTTTTTGACACAATAATGAAAAAAAACCACACTTTTCAAAAAATCAATAAATAACAATTAGCACCTCTCAGGCACTATTTTTATACCTATACAAAGAATTGGATCCTTCTAGGTCCTATCTCTTTCATCGTTTAAATAATAAAAAAAAAGAAGAGAAATCTAAAGGGAGAAAATAAAAGATAAGAAACACGAAGAAACGACATTAAATTATACACATTAATTGAGGGCATCAAGATACATTTCGTGTTCGACTATTCGACCAAGTGCTCGCAGTCCTACTTTACTCCTTTTCAGTAGATCTCATCGCACTTTCCTCAAGCTTCCTCATCCCTCTTCCACACGGAATCTTGAATTCAGGAACTCGAATCGTCGAACTATCTTTCCCTCTCCTTCTCTCCTTCCTCTCCGTCTCTCTTTCTCTCCGTCTCACTCGCTCTCTCTCTCTCTCTCTCTCTCTCTCTCATACGCGCGCTCTCTATACACCCTAGCGACGTACGATCCGAGCAAACATCTCTTTCTTCTTCCCTTGTTGTTCTTCCTCCGACTCGTCGACAAACAAAAAATTGAAACGCAGCTCGCGCGCGGCCGCCATTTTGTTTTTCCCTTGGTCATCCAAATTGGCGTCCGCTTTAGCAGTGAGCCTCGCAGCTCCCGGTAGCGCCGCTGCTCTCCACCGCCTCGGTCGAGGTTGTCATCGCCTTCGTCGAGGTCGCGGTCACCGTTGTCGTCGTGGGGGCGGCCTCCGACGACTCGATCACCTCGAAGCTCTCCGAGGAGGAAGCCTCGCTCAGCGAGGCTGTCTCGGCACCGACGGTCGAGGCGCTTACAGGACTGGCCGGGGCCGTGGTGGCCGGGGATTCGACGCCCACTGTTGACGCTGACGATGATGCAGACGACGAGGTAGTCGTTGTTTCGGTTGAAGGGGCTGCTGCAACATAAAGTACATTTTTAGGGTAAAACATTTTTTAAAAATTCTTAACTTCCAAAAGCACAATGATCCTTTCGTATATTATTAAAAATAAGTAATTATTTTAATTACTGTAAGTAAATATTAAAAATAACATAGAAAGCAGGAAGGGATATGTTTCTTGCCTGATTAAACAGTTAGTGTTACCACTGGTACACTAACATTGTCTCTTCACGTATTTTTTTATGATTTAATACAATTTTCATTACATGCGCTTCATTAGAGTAATTGTAATTAGAGTGCTCAATAATAAGTAAAATTTAATTTAATTACTAGAGGAACCTTGAGAACGTATAATATTAATGACCTTATTAACATTATCAGAAACCTATTATGATATAGGATGCATATTAAGAAGTTAAAAGAGCTGATTTAAAATTCAATATTTTTCTTTTCGATTTTTCGAAAATAACACTAGAAGATAATAGTAAATCTTTTAATGTATAATTGTTAAAAGCTAATATTAAGTTTGTTTACAGGTTTCTTAAAGTTGTTTATGCTCAATCAGCGAAATGATTGCATATCAACCAAGTTGTTTTAGCCTAGAGCACGAAGAGCTCAGAAACATATCAAGTGGAGCTATTCTGGAGAAATAATTCATTTTAGAATAATGAATTCCTGAACATAAACTGAATTGGTTGCATCAATTAACGCTAATTAGAATAGAGTTTGTATTTTATCGAATTCTATATACTAGGACATTGATTAGTAATCAATCAGTGTTACATCACAAAAGTCAGTTATCCACATTCGATTTTCTCATTGCACACTGGATTTAACCTCTTCCCCGGCACACATATTTCTAATGGAAATAATTGATATTATTATTTTATTGTATAAAAAATAATTATACATGTTTTACAAATAAATTTAATTAAATTGGGCAACTTAATTGGACTCAATTAGTAGAATGGCATCTAAGGAAGCTAATGTTATCTTAATGTTTTTTTATTGTAATTTATGACGTCACAAAAACAACTTGAAAATGCAATACACATATGTGCATAAAACGGAGAAGAGGTGAACTCTGAATACTCCATCAAAACTGAAAATAAGTTTACTCGACGGGAAATGGGACAGATTAAAACCGCAAGTTTCATCAACAGAACTAGAAAATCGAAGGATAAAATGGACAGTTTCGTGTGTATAATGTCATTCTACGAGCAGAAATTCGTAAAAATAAATTGTTCATTTTGCAAGTAAAATAAAGGGTTGGGTTTACAAACCTAGTAAATCGGAAGTAGATGAAAAGGCATTAGGAATTGATTTACACAAGAAACGTATATATTTGATGAAAGTGTGTAAATGTAAAATTCAATAAGCATAACTATTGGTTACTGAATGTTACATTTATACCAGGGATCAATGATCTTTCATAGAGTAAATTAATAGAATTTATTGTAATCTCGCTTCTCACTCTTTTTCTCTTACGCACTGGCATACACAGCCTGAAATTCTCGTATTCGAGTATAACTCTGTTACCTCTCGCATTAAATGGAAGCTATGAGAGAGAGAGAGAGAGAGAGAGAGAGAGAGAGAGAGAGAG
>UELV01098113.1:0-13025 GCA_900490015.1 Megastigmus stigmatizans | reverse complement strand
ACCTACAGGTCCAACCGATTGATCAATTTTGATGTAATTGGTCTTAAATTGTTTGTAATTGATGTCATTATGGTGTGAAGAGTTGTATAAATTAAAATTTTTTGATTAAATAATAAAATGAGTTCATAAATACATAAAATTTCTTCAATTTTTGAACTCATTTTATTATTTAATCAAAAAAATTTAATTTATACAACTCTTCGCACCATAATGACATCAATTACAAACAATTTAAGACCAATTATCGCCAATGATCGCTGACGCGCAGAAACGCTAACGACAAGCCACAATGTTTTGGTGCGAAGCACTAGGGCCGAAAGATGCGCTAGTTATTGTACATCCAAACTGATTGAAAAAAATAAGGATAGCATAAATCTAATTACTTTTATAAAAAAAATATACAACATAGATCAATTTACAATTTTTTACTTTAACCGTTTTATAATCTACCGCATAATAGTTATACTATTATTTCTTTACATTGTTACTCATACATCAACCAGAGCTAATGTGTAAATCAAATATAACTTTTCCCAGCGTGACAAATTCTTTACGCGTTTTGCTTTATCTCTGATTCGATTCGCGATTAAACATATTATACCTCTAGAGCTGTTTGCGCTTTATTATACCGATAAGTCTGATGACATTCATCACTTGTTTATAAAATTCCTCGTGTGTTTTTTTAATACGAAATATCGCATATATAAGGAAAATAGGTCGCAGCATCTGGTACTTCCGATTAGAGTTCACAAAATAACTTCATATTTCAAGTACACGTGTTCTCGAGAAAATTTCAGCCATGAAGGGGATTGCAGCATTGATAGTTTCTGCATTTTTTCTTTTGTAAGTTATTATATAAGCTATAGAAAATAATTTTTCTTCTCTCGTTTGGCAATAATTTGAGTGATTTTGGTTGCAGGGCTTTCCAAGGGCAGGTGACACTCGCTTGGACTTGGGTAGAACAATTGAAAGAAGATATTGAAGTACTGGATGCAAACATGTTTGAACAATTGAATCAAGGAAGACTTATTAAAGGTAGATGCACAATTACTTGCAATGCAATCTATTAAAAAAATACGTACATAAATTTATTTCCCTTTTAATTTGAGCTATATTTTTTTGATTGTAATGAATCTTTTGATTGTAATGAAAAAACTTGAACAGATAAAAACCGGTGTAATTTACTGCAGTTGGGTAAAATAATTTCTTTAACTCTGTCATAACAGATCGCGGCTTTCCACCTCCACAGTTCGGACAGGGCAAGCCGTATTCTTTCATAAATGTGTATAACGATCTTTCACACTCGGTCCTGACCGGCATGGACTATCAGAACCGACCGTTTATCGCTGAAGAATACAGTCGCATCAGGGACTATAAATTTGTGATGAGCACCCGAGTTTATGATCTGAGGAGCAGACAATACGTGATGCGTCACGTTCTCATTGATATCACGAACCCCAGTGCCCAGCCCTTCGTTGTCGGTCGAATGTGAATCGATCCTAAAAGTAAGGCTAAATAGTTGTTGTGTATACTTAACTCGCCTTTTAATAGGATAATAATAATTCAACTACAATTTCTTTTTCTGTATGTCCGTTCAAAGTATTAAATTATTTACCATCACACCGTAAATTGGTTATTTCTTTGATTATGTAAAACTTATCGAACCGGCTGACTATATTGTATTTTATTTACAATTTTAATATATATTTTTTCAATAAAATGGTGCAAGTAACAAAGTTACATTTTTATTCGTCACCCTTGTTTTTCATTGCTACCACTACTGACATGTAACTTGCAGATGTCTTCATTAGCTGAAGATATATACAAAAAAAAAATACGTAAATAATTTTTTTCATTCAATCACCGCAAATAAAGACACACTTAAGTATTCAACGAGAAGACAAAGAATTTTACAGCCGTCATTTCGAACTCTCTTTTCGCTCGTAGCAGAATAGAAATAAAATTAATGATTTGACTTCTTCCAATTTCTTCCTATTCGACCACATTCACGCATCCATCTCATCGATGGTCCGTTGTAGACAAATCTAAAGAGCGAGATAAAAGACGCAAGCACCTGGTCTCAGTGTTATGCAAGTCGGTGTCAGAGTATCGGCAGTGTATAGACACTTTCTTTCATTGTATTCAAACTCCTTCTTCGTTCTTGCCCAATTGGTTCGCACTATAGTGATGAGATTCCGAAAGATTTCAAACGAATAACGCAGACTCGCTTCACTGACTTTTATAAAGTGAATACATAAAAAAGCGGTTGTTTAAGGGTACCTTGTCTTTGTCAATTTGATCATCATGAACATGACGCTGGTGATCGGTAAGTCAGCTGTTGAGAGGACGTTCGACATGACGTTCAGATTGCCCCAGAAGGGTATGAGTTGTATACTTTGCATGAGGTTTACGAAAAATACAAGGATGACAGGTAGAGTTCGGGACATAAATAGAATTCAAATTTATCAAAGAATGAGTGATGCTGCCAAATAATTGTTTCCAATTAATTTTTGTACTAAATCGTTGCGTGACTTGGCGTTAATGAAAAACTTATTAATATTATTAACCATTTTCAACGATTGGTAGATTTAGTTTTATCTCAATGTTTTCGTTTATAAAATATCTCTAGAAAAAATACTTGATTCAAAGATTAAAATTAAAATTTTGTTTTAAGCACTTTAATCGAGTTTTAGAGACTCTGAAGTATTTAAAATACACTATTTTACTATGCAAAAAAAGGATCCTGGATAGAACAAAAAGTGGTTGCTTTGAAATATTTGCAGCACCCTCTTGTCTGTCCATGATGTTGACAAGCCCAATACTTCAGAAGAACTGCATTTACGCAAAGCCAAACTTTTTATATTTCTTACATGCGCGCATGCTCGCAATATTGAATGCATATTGAAGGGAATAATCAAGAAACATTGTTATTGATGAAAACAACAAGTGACTCATACTTCTTTTGAAGTTGAAAGAAGACGAATATACTTGCACTCGTAGTAATTTTGTCAAAGTTTTCTTGTATTTGATACAGTTGGTGCATATTTCATCATTTCACATACATTTTCATTTGTCTTAAACATAATCCTTGAAAATAATCCTTGTGAATATTAAAACTAAATAAGCTTATAGTTATAATGATGATCACAATGTACTACAATTTTTTACTAAACATTCTGTGAGATTGATGAGAGTTTAGCACTTTATATAGCTATACAAAAGGGTATTTTCAAAGTACGTTTAAAATACGGTCAACCTAAAAGGTAGACTAAGCGTTGTTGTTACTCTACAAAAAACTGTCTCATTACATAGTAAAAAGTATTTTCTTTTTCACAAATTAGCTTATTATAATGTTTTGCCTATTGAAAATCAATAAAAGTTATTGGAATTAAAGAATATTTTCTTACGGAAGACTCAAGTAAGTACGCACTTTGATTGAACTGCTTAGATACGTGCTTATTTGTAGTAGACGATACAGATTCTCCAAATTGTTATTTGATTCATCCAACTTGGATGCCTTTGTTAAGAAAAAATTGTAATTAAGAAAATATCTTTTATAAATTCGATGCCCATTAATAAAATGCTAAAAGTAAAAAACTCGAATGTTAACTAAAAATTGTACTACGTTCCGTTTAAAATACGAAAATTTATCATAAAAGTTTTATCGAAAATAAAAATGTATCCAAAAATAACAATAACTGATTTTATCTTTTTATTTAATAAATATAATATAAAACTTTTTTTCCAATATAAATTCTCTTCAATATTAATTAAATCAATATCATAGTGTTTAGGAAGTTCGTGATCTGTCTTTCACAGCGAGTAGCATAGACAAGTAGCCTCCCGAGGTTTTGAGAATCTGAAATTTTTTAACTGATTATTGAAATATTTGCATAATTAAAATGCTTATTAAGCATAACTTACTTGAGCATAAAGCCGCAGAGAGAATGCACAAAATTTTCCAGCTGTTACTTGCAGCGGTTTGTTCGCTCGATGCATCACGAATATTAACATCTTAGCATCTCGTGGTGGCAAATTGTACCATAAACAATTATACGCCGATTCAGAGATGGATAAGCTCTATAAAATACAAATAATTTAGATATCCGTCTATTGAATTTCAGAAACTTTTTAAATCATGGATTTATGTATAGAACGATGGGTTTGAATCCGGAGGACCAGGATACCAAGCACCTCTGAAAAATATTATATGTGCTTTGTTTACAAATACACCGTAGATCTCCGACGCTGATTAGCACCGAGTGGAAGCATAATATAAAAACTACTGCAGATTCAGTAATACCTCCTATCTAAATGATATTCAATTATATATGTAAACAATATATGTAATTCATAAATAAATTAATCCATGATTACCTAAACTTTAAAACTTATATTTTTGCGCTAAATATCATAAATAAGTATATAGATGTTATCGTTCCAGTTTCTTTTATTATGAGGAGAATAAAAATGATGTGAGCGATCGCCGGAGAACTAAATATATGCAATTTATTTAAAGACTTAAAATTGCGACCTTTCGACGATTTCGACAAATTACCATCCTTGATAACAAGTCACTTAACACATGGTTCGCTTTAAAAACGTTTCTTGTTAAGCATATACAGGGGCGGTTTTTAAATAACAACTAGATACACACAAATATATGTGCACGAAAAAGAAGTCGTCTATTTTTATGCAGAAATCCTTAAAAAATGTTCCTCTTTCGGTTTTTGAAAAAATGCATATATAATTCGAAAAAAAATGAGTTCATCTTATCTTTACTTGCAAGAAAACCAAAAAAATAATAGGCTTGCGTGGATGTAAATTACCTCGTCGCGTAGCTTATCAGCGGCGTAACAACAAATATATACATGTGTTCCAACATGCAACACGTAAATTATCATGAAGAGAATCTGAAGAATCGGTAAACCTTCATATTCGTCGGAAATTAGCTATAAAAAATCAGGAGAATGTACCTGTGTACATTTTTTCAACTTTATTGCATATATAATATTGAAAAAGAAAAAAAAGACTCACCGTTACCAGCAAGAAAACTTGTAGACAGATCTGTACAGTGCATGAAACAAGCTCAGCGAGAAACATGAGATTGAAAATGCTCTCAATTCCTTGGGCGAATCTTGAGCAGTATGTGTAAATTAAAATGGCTCAATTATTTCAGAGGAGGAATTAAAAAAAAATTGACAGTTAATACGATCAAACCAAGAGTGTCTATATATATTTATTAATTTACCAGATACTTGTGAATAATTTAATAACTTGAAGCACCTGTTTAGTTCCATGTGTCTGTCGATGATGATTCCGATGCTCCGCCTGAACTCTTTGCCATTGACGCTGCGATCGTTGCCCTGGCAAGCCTCGAGGGTCTCCAGCCTATGTCTCAGATTGGCAACTTGGCCACGCAGATGCAGCACCAGTCCAACAAACAGACAATAACCACCGGAGTAAACGAGGGTCGCGAGAGCTGCGCCCGAGTACTGCAGTAGCCACGTGATCTCGTAGACTGGACTAGGCTTACAGTCGTAGGGGAAGTACGAGCTTACCATAGGAAGCCGTCTCTCCGTCTGACCGGGAACGATGTCCAACTCTTGGCCAACTCGCACTGCCATCTGACCGTTGACCGAGCCGAAACCCAGACACACGCAGATCAAGGACATCTTGTGGGCCATGGCAGCGCTCCTGCGCATGTTGTCCACCTCCTTTGGCGATTTTCTGCTGTACCAGTCGGCCAACGCCTCGGACAGCAGATCACCTAGCACTTCGCGGTAACATCTGTGTGGTTATGCAACCGTGGTTAAATCATCGCGGGATATTTGAGGGAATTCCTTGATTTTTTCTGATTTCTGCACTGAGCAAAATAGCTTAAATGAAAACTTGTCTACGTTAAATTAACTGTTTCAGCTGATAAGAAGATTTGATTTTTGAGCAAATCAAAGAATTCCGTTAAATTATCATTTCATGCACGTCTCTTTTATTAGTTGAATTTTGCTAGAGATTTATGATGACGAAATAATGAAGTAGTTATTTTTGTAATTAAACGATTTATACACGAAATAAAATCGAAACTATTTCATAGTAAATGTTCTACTGTAATCTTAAAAAGTGTAGAAGAAGCTGCTAAAGAAATTAAATTGATGATTTTTACTTGATTCTGGACATGTTCAAACTATGGCGAAAAGAATTGCAAATTTTTTTTAAATGCTGCTTTGATCTAATAATAATAAAATAATAATTAATGATAATAGTAAAATACCTTTTCTATTACCAAGAAACACAAACATTTTAATCACCACTACCGCAATTGGTAAGTTTGCCGTTGATATATTGTCAATCATCCCATTCAAATCGCCCCAAATCATAACAAGCTTTGTGGTTTGTGCCATGTTAATAAAGATGATAATTACTATAATGGAGATTCCAAATAAAGTAAATGGGACGACATCTCTAGCTTTTTTTTGAGTTGGTAATGGCCACAATCCTACCACTCCAAGATTGGTACGGCTCATGCCAAACGCATGATTAAATCCTGTTATCAACAGATAATCTCAACTTAGAATCTTAATTTATTCCGTGTATTGTACTTTCCTGAAGATATGGTCTGGTTTTTGTACAAAAAATACAACAAAATATTGAACCGTAGATTTAATGAATGCTTGAACAACTTATGAAAATGGAACTATTACCTACGCAAACATAAGCTATAATTTTTAAAGAACAATTTAATAGCCAAGGACATCAAAACAAATACTATCTGCTGTAAATTGCTCTTTACAGTGCACGTTTTTTATATATGATTCTCCAATTAATATTGTAAATGTTTTTATTATGACCGATTAGTGCTTGGGACACGAACCAAATACAATTAACCGGTACCTTTTACTCCATCCATGGCGAAGTTAACGAGTCGCGCTCTTTTGTACTACTGCGGACCCCAAATCAACATTGTGATCCTTTTCATTTGCATGTTAAACAGCGCATGCTCAAATATCAGATAAAAAAAGAAACTGGAGCGGGAGGAGAGTATGACAGAAAAACGGGAGTTGAAGCTCTTCGTGACTCTCGCAATTCTGTTTTTATTCTCGACAAAGCGGGGAAGGCGGACTTTTTTTAAAAGTTTTTTTCCCTATACTTGGCATTATTTTTAGTAGCTTGGCTTTGCGAAGTTTCAATAAAATGTTGGGTTTCCATCGCTTTCGAAAAGCCCCGTGAAACTTTGTCGAACAGGAATAACTTATTGAAAGTTGGAACTAAGACGAGTTTATGGTTAGCTGCATACTTGAGAAAAATTGAGAGAGGAAAAGACAATGTTGAATGAAAGGAAAAAGTTTAAGTGCGTCGTTAATAAAGTTTATATAATGTGAGTATAATAGAGTATAATAAGTAACTAGTATAAGTAGAATATAAGTAATTATAATAGAGTTTTATTTTTTAATTTTATCTTATAATAAAGATACGAAGTATGTTGGTGAAAATGTTTAATTTCCGTTAATTTGACGTAAGTACGCTTTCATTATTACATAGGACACAAAATCGTTGATAGTTAATTTTATTTATTTTACGCTTATGCATGTAATGCCAGATAAAATATATAACAATTTTTTAAAATTTTAGTAAATCTTATTAAAAGTTTACTCATATGATGTTTAATAATATTTATAAAAAAAATTGTACTTTAAAACATGTCTTCGTTTTACATCATGATGTTTCGATGCCAATAATTAAGAAAGAGTTTTTTTCGTATTCTAAAAACATTCCATGCTAATAGTTACAACGCAAACACGTCTTAAATTTAATCATCTACTAGCCTATCTCTGACAGCTAGGAGTAACGATAGATATCCGCCTGCTGTTTTTAATATCTGAAATAATTATGATAGTATTGAAAGAACGCTAATTGTACAACTAAAACAATGTAAAATCAATGAATATAATTTTACAACACAGATTTCACACTAAAATCAATGGAATGCTTTACCGGAATTAAGCATACGCACGTACCTTAGCATAAAGCTCGAGTCCAAAAATAAAGAACTTGCCCGCGGTAACTTGCATTGGAATTTTCGCGCGTTGCATTACAATTAACAAAAGCCTTGCATCTTGCGGTGACAATTTGAACCATTCACAGTCGTATGCTGCTTCAAACATTGACATGCTCTGTGAAAGTAATTGTGTATAAAATATTCGTCATAATTTTCGTGGATTATATGTAAGAATTAAGGTAATATAATATTTCTACAAAACTGTACGGTAACTTAATTAAACAACTTTTAAAAAATTATTAATTTAGTTAAATCAATTCGCAATGATAGTTAATGTACGTTATTATTGGGCTAAAAGGAGTTAAAAACTTTAAAATTAAAAAATAAATAAAAAATATAACCGCTGTCAATACTTAACTTCCTGAAATTTTTTTTATTCCTAACAAAATATTTATGAAAAATGAATTGTTTTATTTTTTTTTCTAATATTTAAAGACCAATAGTCGTTTGATTGATTAATTATAGTTTATCCTCGTTCTCAACGATTGCTTATGTAAATGTTTAGAGTTAATCTTTTTTCTTAAAACCATACAAAAATTTAAGTACGTAAGTATTGTTTAATATAATGCTTTGTAATTTAAGAATTCAACAATTTAAAAATAATAATTTAAATGATACAGATTGTTGCATATCCATTATGAAGCATACAAATCTACCTACCTCATTTTGTAATTTTTCAGCCACATAACAACAAGCAAACAAATGATATCCACTATGCGCAGTAAAAATCAACAGAAAAACTATTTGAAGATAAGGTAAACCTCCTTGTGCTGTAGAAACAACCTATAATAAATTATATATCGTACATTATTTTTCAAGAATGAGTCACTGGTAAAAGTTACCAATATGAATACTTACAGTGACAAGCATAAACCATTGAGAACACATTTGTATTGTACTAGAAAGGATCTCAGCGAAAAACATACGGTTATAAATTTTCTCGATTACCTGCGCACATCTTGTGAAATAAGAGAACAAAATAAAAAAGTTCCATTTATTTGCAATAATATTTATTTTTTGAATTAAAAGATATTATTAACTCTGATTATTTAATTGTTAATTAACTTATGAATTATCAATTCTTACTTATTATTAGACAATAATTTTTTTCTAGTTTTGACAAAATAGAAATTGAAATGAAAATTAGTCATATTAAATTTAGAGGGTGCAAACATTATTCTTTGACTAAAACTTTAGATTATCGGTGAATGTCGCTATAAACAATTTAAAACTTGCACTTCTTTATAACTTTAATTTGAAAAACTTATCCTAAGTTGATAACATTTACTGTTATGCCTTATAAAAGCCACAATCTGAGTTACAGTTTCTGTTTCAAATTCTGTACTCGTGCAAAAAGATCGGTGCTTTCTATTTAAATCGTTTCCACTTGTGCACATAAGTAAAACAAATACTCAAACCTGATCAAACTCTCGTGTCTCTTGACTATGAGACCAAGTCTCTCCCGATACTCGGGTCCACCGATCCTCACCTCGCCTTTCTCTCCTTCACTGATCACGATCTCAGTCAGTTTATTCCTCAGATTCGTGAACTGTCCACAAAGATGCAGCATCAGACCAACGAACAGGCAGTACATGCCGGTGAATGCCAGATTAGCCAATGCAGCGCCTAAATATTGCATCAGCCAGGTGATCTCGTAGAATGGACTCTTGGTGTCGTCGTAAGGGAAGTAGGAATCGAAGAGCGGCAAACGAGTCCCCATGGTCAGAAAGAATCCCAGTTCCTGGCCAGCTCTCAACATCGTGTAGCTGTTGACGGTGCAGTTGCCTAATAGTAGACAGGCTATGTAGATTTTGTTGGCCATGCGGGAGTTCGCCTTCATCGTCGCTAACTCAGACGCTGTCTTCTCGCCGTTCCAATCGTTCTCAGCGAATTCTATCAACGGCGCTAGAGCTTTTGAGAGCGAATTGCTTATTGGGATGACGGGGTAATTGTGATTGTGCATGTTCAGGAAAATAATTTTTTTCGTGGACTAATTGAGAAACTTTTTATAAAAACAATATATACCTATTGCGTTAAATTTTAAACGATTCTTCTTTGCGTGTACCGTTATTTATAATTCCTTTTTAATTCGTAATTGATTGTTACTAAATGTGGTCAAAATGTCTAGTCTTTAAAACACCGTTCACATTTTTCGATTTCATCCATATAGGAGCCAAGATATTGCACATCAAATATTTTTTGATTTTATTTTTATTAGAAACCTAGGTATCTATTATAAAAATTTCATTAGATTTATTAAAAAGCTTATCTTTTAAGCTTTAGATAGATTGAAGACTTGATAATCTTAAACTAGCGAACCCAGAAAATCTCAGGATATGTGTATAAACTGAGATATTTAAGCTTAAATACCCGAATTATACCGATTCAACTAATAAAAGAAATAAATGCATAGAAGATAGACTTATATTGTAATAGTATATCAATTATAATAATGGAAACCTTTTCTAGCAATTCAAAAATTACAAAAATCCAAAATTGTTGAGTATTTTCAGTATTTGAATATCTTGGCTCCTATCAGAATGAAATTGAAAAAGCCCAACGAAATTTTAAAGAATAGACATTTTGGCTACATTTATTTGAATTTTACCAAGTGACAAGGTTTTTCCGAGTTTGAAAAATCGAATTTTTTAAAAAAATCACATAAAATGATTCACGTTTTTCAATCGACCTCTACAAGAATTTTGGCAACAACTTCTGAAAGATCAGCCTATAAATCTATTATAAACAATATACTTTAAATACTTTACAGTACGTTAAACGTTTGAGAACAATTGGCATCTTGGGCGTTAATGAGTAAAGTTGGTGGCAAGAATTACAACAAGAAGCACTGTGTCATAACCAACATTTTAGAAATACCTTTCCTATAACTACGAAAAACAAACATCTTGACCACAACTATTCCTATGGAGAAGTCAGCGGTTGATATGATCTGGCTCATTTCGTCGACGTCACCCCAAATTATAATAAGCTTCACGGTTTGTGCCACGTTGATGAACATAAGGATTATGAAAATGTTTATTGCGTACACGATCGAGGTGATGAATTTCTTGGCTTCCGTGAAGTGCGAGTCGCTCCACAGCCCCGATATTGTTAAAGCTATATGGCATATGCCAAATGCTTCCGTAAAACCTATACGTACCAATGAGTACGTACTGATGAGTGATCAAGTAAATCATCATATAAACACACATTTCCTGGTTTAAAAATGATTCAATTTGTTGAATCAATATATAAATTGACTATAATGTCATAGAAAATTATTGCAATGATTTATTTTTAAGAAAGAAATTAATTATTCTTTTTTAATTATAAAAATCGGTAAAATAATATATTCTCAAATAATTAACATCAACAATTTTGATTCATATTTTCTGAGAAATAATTTTTCATTCATACAAATTGCGTTTAAAGTTTCTACCTTTATTCTTATCCATTGAGACACACAGTACGAACAACTCAGAAGAACTAAAAAATTGAAAGTGCATCGATAACGCAATCCTTCGAGTTCGTATTCTGACGGCGCATGCTCAAGTATTTCTATAAAAAACGGAGAGAAACATGTGGGAAAAAGGGGGGACGTTTCGAATGCATTACTTCTTTCTTTTTATAAGGTAGAAAACGTTTAGTGGTTTGAGAGAGGGCAGTTCTCCTTTTGAGTTCGTCATACTTTATCATTTGAAACGGAACGGAACTCAACCATTGTGCAAGTAGTAACTTTGTAAAAAAGAAGGAAGTCATACCGAATTTGATCATCAATAAAGATATGTGAAGTTACATCGCATGTGGACAAATTTAAAATTTTTATTTAAATTGTTTTACTACATTTTATTATTTACGAATTGTAATTAAATTTATCTTACATAATGACGGTTTTTCACTAATAATTTTAAATAAAAATTTAAGATCGATAATGTATAATGCAAATAATTTACAATATCTTCAAATTTTCTTCTGCATAACCAACTTTGCATAATATCTACTGAGCAAGTGCGTAAATACAAATTATACAGCATATTTTATACTAAGTAGATCTCATTTTTTGCAATTTAAAATATTTGCGAAAGAAAAAATGAATTGTCAAATTTTCATTGAAATTTACTTTTTAGTAAAGCCTAGATTTTTTATATCCACATTTACTAGAGTCAGAGGAAGCGTTTCATCACATGTAAACTAGTTATTTTACATAATTCATAGTTTTGGCTATTTTAATTGCTATTTTAGAGGCAATTACTATTTTTTAGAGGCAAAATTGTATTTATTTACAAGTTCTATATATACTGGTCATAACATGTGAAAGCCCGCAAAGAAGTAAGAGGTTTTCAGATTAGACGTTAGACAAGTAACAAATTATAAGTAATTAAATTGTAAACCTTATTGGGAGTAACTAATTTTATAAAGCATTGAACGTGAAGAAAGCTACTTTTAAGGTGACAAGGTATTTAATACATTTTATTTATATTTAAGTACTTAAAATAAATCTAAAAATTTGTTCTGTGGATTGTGGAACCAAGATGGTTTTTAGAACCTGTGATATTCCCGATTATCTACATCTATATAAATGAATCAAAGTTACGAATATAATTATAGAAAATGTGTAAGAATGTTATGAAATGGCTGAAAAATTATTGCATTGATTCTAGTATATGCAAGTAAGAAAAAAAAATAATATCTGAAATCATAAGTATTATGCGAATTTATTTTCAAGATTAAATAGTTTGCAACAGAAAAGCGCTTTTATCTGCAAAATGATCGAATCGATGAACAGATATCTCATCTATAACATATGTTAAAAGTAAATATATATATTTACTTTTAATTTTTTATTTAACTCGAGATACTCGAAAGAGTTACAAGAATTACTTTAATAAGCGTTCTTCTATTTTTCAAAATATCCAATTTATTATTACACCTTTATATATATATATATATATATATGGATATTTTGAAA
>UELV01098112.1:0-14331 GCA_900490015.1 Megastigmus stigmatizans | reverse complement strand
AAAGATTCCTACCTTACCGGTAGGAATCTTTCCGAGGGTCGCACATCCCCTTAATACAAGAGTACTTGGGTTCATAGAACATCGTTGTATATAAATATGAAAAATAGTCATAGTGTGATTTCAAGAAATATTCAATAAATCTCAGAAATTCTTCACATTATTTCGTATTCTCATTTTGTTTTTAATTTTGTACATGCAGCGTTTTGACTTTTAAAAGATAATGATCGAAAGCGAGATTAGATATTTTTTTGTTTGAATACTCCAAATTTTTATTGCAGATCTCCTTACCATATCTCCGGCGACAAATATTGTAAAGTTGCTATTTACTTGTTTCGCCAACAATCCGCGCTCTAAATCTGTTTTAATTCCAGAAAAAGTGGGTACTTTCTCACCCACTAGTTGAAAAAATTCTTGTACGTTAACTGTATTAACATGCAAACATACGCAAATTATTTATTTACTATTTATTACTGCTACTCGTTTATATAATTGTTTTACCTACAATTTACCGCTGTAGCTTTTGGATGATCATAATAAAGTAATGGTGTTTTTGGTGCAGATTCGCCAACCACTCGCAAATATTCAATAAGTTCCTTTGCGTTTGTTGGCTTGAAATATAATTCAGGTAAACATAAAAGAGAATCGACTCCTAAACTTTCGGCATGTGCAGCCTAAAACGAATAAACAATAAAATATTTAGCAGGTTGACAAATGAAAGAAATTATAATTGAATGCAAGATATGTACAAATCCTATCGATAATTTAAAAAAATTATATTAATATTCAACCGTAATTACGTAAAACAATTCAATTTTTATGTGCAAATAGTTACGTCCTAAAGCTAATAACACCATGCCTAAGCTATGGGTAAATAGTTGCAATGCTGTGTAAATACTTACAAGTTCTTTGACAGCCTTTAAAGATGTCCCTCCAACTTGAATCATCAGATGTTGTTTGGTTTCTTTTACGACAGCTACCCAAGCTTCGGTAACTTTTTTTCTTTCGTCAACAGTTAACGATGTACCTTCCCCAGTAGTCCCATTAACTGAGTTTTTATACACATAACGATAAATGTACAATAAAATAAATGATATTTTATGACAAAATCAATACAAAACTCTACTAGTTATTCTAGCAGATGTTTCATAAGAAAGTATAATTCGAAATAGAAGATATAGGATTGAATAAAATTTTAATGATTATAAAACTAAATTAGCGATAAATGAAGTAAATTATCTGCACTCACGATGATGAACTATTTTATGTGCATAAGTCTGTAATTTATTTTGTAATTGATGTAATGCGACAGAGGATAAGCTTACCTAAAACTCCTTTGATATCTTTTGATGCAAGATATTTAGCGTACTTTGGAATTATTGCCAAATTCAAACTTCGATTTCTAAAAACACAATGCACATTGCAAGAAATGTTGAAACTTAGATCTAATAAAATGTAATTTTGTGTAATAAGATGGACATACGCGTCATTGTTAAACGGAGTGAACACAGGTACTATGAGTCCTTTATAAGTAAACTTAATTTTCTGCGAAACAAGCAATATATACTTTTAGTAAATACGTTTTTCTTTTCATCAACTTACGTAACTAATTTATTATAATGTTTACTGTCATCTTAGTAATTTCGTTTTTTCCCGGCGTGTCAGTCAATGGCGTAGCACGTCGTGCAACAATATGAATCACTATATACTCTGTGACACGGGCACTGTGCGACTGTACGCGTTAGCTCGCCATACACCTCGCGGTTACCTCTCATTGGCTCTGAACGTCGCAGCACGGGAGAAGGCATACAAAATCGCCGTGAGTGCTCAACCGCAACGTAGAAAAAATTCAACTTATCGAACACAGCGGTGTTATCTTAACGCTAAAACGAGAAGTAATAATGAAGCGTTAAAAATTCCCATTTATTTTCCTAATCCAAGAAATGCTATGTTAATAAATGCAAGTCTTATATATGCAACCGCTATAGTGGTTTTGTGCCTTGAAACCATGCATGAATAAGATCCGCAGTATTAACCAATGCGCTATCAATTTCACTACGTAAGGCATCCTTTGAAACTCGACACCATCATGAATTCTATTACCTTGCGAACTCTTTTAATAAGATTGAAATCCTTACGGACTTTGCTATGTCGGATCGTTAAACCCACATAATAAATATTATTTTCATCGCCGTTATATTAAGAAAACCACAAAATCGAAATAAACATACTTATTAGAAATTTTGATTTCGAATCTTGAGAATGATGAAACATTTACACATACTTCGTTTGACTTGAGTCATTGAAAAATTTATTTGATACGTTATAATATCTAATACTGTTCATTTGAATCCATATGATTCAAATAATCTGCTACTAATATTATCTTGTCAATAAAAGTTTTTTTTTTCACCACAGACCATGTGTTGGAAAAGTAGATTTCTGATAACTATATTTGGTAAGTCAGATCATGTATCGACGGCAATGAATACGTGATAATATGGTTTGCAAACTGTGCCATAAGCTGATAAAATATGTCTGAAATACCGAGCACAAGTAATATTACTGAGAAGTATATCAGATTTACCAAAATAATATTATTTTTTAACAATAATGAGATTATTATATTACTTGATAAATCCATACATTTGGAGGTATATCATGAAAATAGCAAAGGAAATTCTTACAGATCATACTTCATGTCACTATTTATTATAGGTCACTAAGTATAGTGACATATATTTTCGTAAAGGTAATTTTGTTTAAAATACCTACACACAGAACCTCTTCATTAAGGTCTGGTTGTTTATTTTACATTGTTCAATATTCAATTCAAATTGTCTTAATCAAGAAGTAAAAATGTTTTTTAAATTATTGATAAATTTCTGTTTCGACTACTTAAGGAATAAATTTGAATTATTTTCAAGGTGAAGTTTATATATCTTATACATAAATAATACATACATACAAACTTTTATTGATTTTATTTGGATTTATTTGATTTTGTGAATCTCGTAATCAATGTTGCTGTTTAAATTTATAATAAACCTATACTTGATTTTAGAAAAAAGTAAGATCTCAGCGATCAATACAACTTCGATATCGCAGTCTGGTTTATTGTTAGGCCAACATTTTTCAATCCTTTGGCCATAGATTCGGTTTGTTCTCGACTAAGAAGCTTGAGGGGGGCTCTTGGCGGTCCAACGGAAAGATTGGTGGTCAAGCTCATAGCAACTTTCATTGTCTCAACCCACGAACCTGTTAAAAGTTGGTGATTTTGAAACAGGAAATAATAATATTTTCTCTTTAATCTACATAAAAATTTGAACGTTTTTTAATGCATTTACCATAAGGGTTCACTACTTGCAGAGTTTGCGTGAGGAGCTCTTGATTCTTTTGAGCGCTTTTCAAGTCGCGCTTGCCTTTTCCAAATTCCAATATCTCTAAGGCAAGTTCCGGTAGGAAGTTCAAGCTCGTCGTTATGAAAGAATCGATTCCCACAGTGCACCCAGCTGCCATTAGCTGCCATACATAGCATTATTATATTTATCTCTTTTATTCCTATTTTCAAATTTAAAAACATATAAGTAATTCTGTAACTTACAACGTCGTTGCCGAGAAAGACAGTGAAACGACTGTTAGCTTTTAAGGCTTCGGAAGCTTCGTCTAATGTATTGCTCGAAAATTTGATACCAGAAAATGTTGGTATTTTATCACCAACCGTCCTCAAGAACTGCCCCATGTGTACTGTAAAGATGCGAAAATTATTGATATGATAAAATTCTTCATTCGACGTTTAGGTATTTACTTACTTGCAACCGACGAATAAGAGGGGATGTGATAATATAACAAGGGTGTTTTTGGAGCTGATTGACCCACATTATGCAAATATTTAATTAGATCTTCTACTGTAATTGGTTTAAAATATAATTCTGGTAAGCACAGTAAAGAATCCACACCTAATTGCTCAGCATGTGAAGCCTAAAATAAAGACAGGTTTATCACTGCTATTGCACAGATTAAAAGTACTGAAGACGTATGAGATTTTATAACATTATCGATTTCATCGTTCTACAAGATGATGAAAGAAAATTTTGTCTAAAGTTTATCAAACGGCGTATACTTACAAGTTCTTTTACATCCCTTAGGTTTGCTCCGCCAACTTGGATCATTAAATGTTGTTTAGTTTCTTTTACGGCAGCTGCCCAAGCTTCAGTTACTTTCTTCCTTTCGTCAATTGATAAAGATGGACCCTCCCCGGACGTTCCATTGACTGTAGATTTATTTATACAACATTATATTTTAATTTCAAATTTATGAATTTGATTAAAATATACACTAGAATGAATATATGATATTGTAAATTCTATTTAAATATACAATATATTTTTTAAATATAGAATAAAAAATAAGCTTGTGCTGAAAATTTTCTCGTACTTCGTCACAGTTATACATAAAAGTATTCGATTAGAGATAACTTTTGTTAGTTTCGTGCAGTATAATATTAAATTACTATAATGTAAAAATTAATTATTATATTTCTTTGAACATTATAGTATATACATAGATATTGTAGACAATACACATACCAAGAATACCATTAACATTCTTTGAAGCAAGGAACCTGGCATACTCCGGAATAATCGACAAATTTAAACTTCGATTTCTAAAAAAAAATCGTATGACCAAATATAATTATTTCTTAAATCACTTATATTATGTTTATAATATACTACTTACGCATCATTATTAAAAGGTGAAAATACGGGTGCTATGACTCCTCTGTACGTAAAGCTAACGCTCTGCAACATATATTATGAAAGTAAAAATTAAATTTGATTTTTTATACAATTCATATATATGTATACAAGCTTGCATATTTTCGAGTTTAATTTTAACGTATGTATTTTAATATTCACTTTATATGTAGGATTTTATATATTTATTTTTCTATATTAGATAAATAAAACTTACCGACATATTGACAAATGAGTTCTACCAGACTGCGTGAAACACTTGCACAGCTGTGGCAACAGCGAGTAAAGTTCGACTGAGACACAGAATATACGCTGAATAGCTATGACGGTAATGCTTTTTATTTTTGTATTTATATCGGGTGATAAGATTAAACTCGCAAACTTTCCAGTATTCAAAAATGAAAGCCAATATATTTATTAATTTAGGTGATTGATTTTATATTAAAATGGTTAGATGCTTAATATATTATAAAATAATCTAACGTATAAAAATCGCAAGCAATTCTCTTCATTTGACAATAAAATATTCCATAATAGGTATATACGGCTTATGCAAATATGATTTAATCAAGTTTGTCTTTGACATTGATAAGATTAAACCGTTGTTTACAACACTTCTTAAGTATTACACTGAACTAAAATGCAATAAACGTGTCCAATTTCGACACGTTTCAGATTAATTAAATAAAATGACCTTAATTGGATTGAAACTATTACATAATGTTATCACGTATCTACACAAATCAACATTTCCAATCAAAATGTTATCGGCTTAGGATGCCTTGCCATATTTTAAAATTTACTTTTATTGGTACTTTAAAGTGAATATCTATACAATGTTTTCCAATAAGATCGAATTATACTATATAATAATATCGTTAATAACCCTTGTTTAAAGTATATTTTGTGTTTTATTTGCAATTAGTACTTATAAGGAACGACTGCAAACTCTGGGTCACGGATTTTGCTGAAACTTTACGGAGACATTATTTAGCGAATGGCCCTAGAATGTGTGGACTTTATGAAAAATCATGGTTGTCCTTGAACCTTTATTGCTAGGCCAATATATATTGTAGAAAATGTTACAAAAAATATATCAAAAGTATAGATAATA
Organism: Megastigmus stigmatizans; assembly: GCA_900490015.1. Taxonomy (NCBI): domain Eukaryota; kingdom Metazoa; phylum Arthropoda; class Insecta; order Hymenoptera; family Megastigmidae; genus Megastigmus; species Megastigmus stigmatizans. The sequence goes on along the minus strand of UELV01098112.1, from coordinate 8,463 downwards.
AGCTTTCATTTGCATTTTAGATCAAGTTATAAGCATTTGCCATTCAAAAGTTACGAGCGATCTAAAGTATGGCTAAATTTTGGGCCTTAAAATTTAAAGTTTATTTTAGTTGTAAAATGCGTCAAAAATTGACATAATCTTCGATGACATGTCGCATATTTTTCGCTAAGAATTGTCTCTGTAAGTAGAGTGTCAGGAAAATCCGTGACCTGGATATGTACTCTCATTAATAGTCGTATATACACATATATGTGTATAACAGGTATAAGCTATATGTAGGCGTTTATAGTTAAACTGCATAGTTCTAGACTGTAATGTAACAAACTACTCAGATCTATGTAAATGTAGATGTCATACTTGATAATAAAAAAACTAAAATTTATCATGAGTTACAGTTATTATGATACATTAATTTTTATAAAAAAACTATAAGTATTTTAATATACACATGGTTATACGGATTTTATTAACTTAATATATCCTATTACAATACAAAAGATTAGTTATATTTAAATGCCGTGCATTTCGGAGCAAATTCTAACCTAAAAGTTTCTGACTCGCAGAGCGGCAGAACTGAACGCGCGTGAAGATTTGTGCTCCGAATGGTTATAAAGTAATTATTAAACATAAAATATTAGATGAATGCATAAAAAAATTATGTACTAAACAGTGTAGAAGAAAAATGTTCTCAAGATCAAATATTGTACTGATGGCGAAGGAAGCGAAAAAGAAAATTTAATTGAAAATGTACGGAATCATGGTGAAAGAGTGACATAAAAAATAACCTTATTATCAATTCAGAAAATTTATAATTTAAAGAAACCAACCTATTGCACTTATATTTATAATTATTGTAAAAGCATGCTTTTTTTCTCTGTTCAGAACTAAATAATCTAAACGCTTAACCTCAACTACATTTATACCACGATTAATTTACGGGAGAAATGGCGCATCCTCATAAAACTACCGCACCTCGACATAACTTGAATACCGCCTTCAAATATCTGTGTAGTTCTATAATGGAAAATGGTATCTGTAACTTATAAGAGAAGACCATAGCACGCCTCTACAGGTCTGTCTAGTTTATCTGTGCTGATCTACAGAAGGCGACTTTATGCTATATAAATCTGCACAGTAAACGGGATAAATTTCCATCAGAGATAAATGCATCATTTTATGCGAATTTATTACCAAAATTAATAGCGCACGCCCACTTCTTGATAGTTGATGAAACAAAATTTGAATTTTTTTATTCAAGTTAAATATACTATTGCGATGATTGTCGGTAAAGATAGATATAGAGAGTCTTTGTCGAATCCATGAATCCAAGGCCCTGCATACGCAAAAAGGAATATAAACAAATATTCCCATCGTCTAATATATGTCATGCGAGCTTTAAGAAGACTGTTCTTTTCATAAAAAACATAGTTTAGTCAAAGCTTGCTTACCATTATTGACTCATAAACTCTTGTACCATAAATTTATTCTATTCTTTTTTTAATGTTTAGGGCCTAATGCCCTTTCAAGACATAAAGTTCATTTTAGACTATCATTTGGAAAGTAGACTGAATACTTGGCCGCGAGAGGCGCGGTGGTAGTTCAATAGCTTTTATAGCTATATATATATAGGTACTAATCCATGTATATAAATATATGTACATAAATATTATAGGTAGCACTAGGACCCGACGCCACCACGCCTCTCGCGGCCAAACTTTCAATCCAACTTCCTAATTAACTTTCAAATTTGAATAACATTTATTTCACTATGGTAAATAAAACTTATTGGGTATTAAAAAATAGAAAACAATATTTTTTAAATAATTACATTTTCTTAAAATGTGTAGCAGCCATTAGTAAATTACTATTCACAGTTGAATGTTAATCATAGTCTGCGATGATCTTCATGTTCGGAAAGGGAATAAAAAGAGAAAATTTATGGACATCGATCATAGTGCATCTACAATTTTACTATGCAATTTCAAATTTTGTCCCATCATGTAGTTATGAGTGGCACTGCAGTCGACTACACAATTATTTGATTTTATAAACTATTTATCTCTTTAAAATTTACTTAAAACTTAAAAATGAATTAAATATCTACAATCGAATAATTTATATTAATATTTATTAACAAAAATTGAATGCCAATATTTGCTACATCTGCTGTATACACAGAAATACTAATATATACGTTTCATGCATGGAAACTATCCGCTGTCTTACATTTATTATTTCAAAACATGTGGCCCTTAGCTCATAGCCATATATGACCGATATATTCCAATACTTATATTATTTATAATTTCTCAAGACCTGGTAGATATTAAAGTTGATGAAAATTTAATTTCGTTTGTGCAAAAAAGTTTTAATGTTGCCCATGTATTGAAATAAACGTTAACAAGTTTTACTTAGTGTAAAAAGGTATTGCTCAGGCTCCCTTGTATTAAATATATATCGGTATTCGTATTTCCCATAAATGATCTACTTCTTCAATAATTACTATTTATTACAATAAAGCTTTGTTAATAGAATCAGTAGGATTATATGGAGCGGAGGTTTGGGGGTGGAAGAGAAGATTAGAATTGGATAGAGTACAAAGAAAATATTTAAAGTGGGTGTTAGGAATGCACTGGAATACGACAGATTATTTAGTTTTAGAAGAAACAAAAGAAATTTCAACTAGCCTAAAAGCGATTAAAAGGGCCGTTACATATGAAGAAAAAGCGAGAGAGTCGGATAAAGAATTGGTTAAAAGGTGTTTGGATGAAATAGAGAAAGAAAAAAAGGAGGAAAGTCAAGGAAAATGGGAGACAGATAAAAAGATGTGTTGGAAAAATGTTAATTTAGAAAAAAACGAAAGAGAAAGTATAAGAAGGGAGAGTGGTCAAATAGTAGAAGAATTGTTTAATAGATGGAAAGAGAAAGATATAGAAAGTAGGAAGGCAAAAATAGATATACCGAAAAGTTGCGTTAGGTATAAGACAATAATGACTGAAAATGCTCCCGAATACTTAACCAAAGATTTAAAAGGGTGGGAAAGAAGTATTTTAGCAAGATTTAGGGTAGGAAATGAGGAAAGAGCAAATGAATATTGGAAGTATGTAGAGTATGTAAGAATGAGAAGGAAATAATGGAACATGTTCTGAAAGAATGTAAAAAAGGATTAAAAAGGAGGTGGAGGTGACAGAAATGTTAAATGAAGATGCTAGGGGATTATCTGTATTAAAAAAAATAATAAGATTAAGAAAAACAGAAATTGAATGAAGAATAAAGTAAGGAATGTAAATATTGTAAACATGTATTGTAAGCATAAGAAGTCCTAAGCCGACAGGTACAGGATAATGTATTAATAAATAAATATAATAAATCTTTGATTCAAAACTGTTTATATAGACAAATCTATATACTTTCATATGATAAATGATGCCAAATTATACTACATTAATTTTGCTTGAATAATTTATTTTGAGGGTGTCAAAGTCCCTCAGTTACTACTAAACTGTTTTACCGACCATATCATGAATAATTAGTTATAACTAAATAAGTACTTGAAATTATGCAAATACCAAACACAGGTGCACTTCATCTATGAATTATCAATCATCTGACAAAGTTTCAAGTAAATATTTGGATGGTACCTTCAAAAATTCTAGTTACGAAATGAGCGATTTTTTTCGGTACTAGAATTTTTTAATACGTCATTGAAATATTCACTTGAAACTTTGCCAAATGATAGATAATTCATAGCCGAAGTGAATCTGTATTCGGGTTTTGTATAATTTGTAGCATTGATTTAGCTATAACTAATTATTCAGGATCCAGCCGGTAAAAGAGTTTAGTGGCCACGGTGAAACTTTGAGATCCTATTAACTTTTGAGGGAAAGGATGTATAAGGCAAGAAAAAGGTTCAATAGAATCTGGAATTTTAAAAAAATGATCTTTATTTATATTTACATGTAGATTCATCAACAATGTCAATAATAATGTAATAATTATCATAATAATTATAAGTAATCGTAATTGTCATAATCTAAGTGGCCGCATGCTGTGGGTTACACGTTTGTTATTTCATAATGTATTAGTAAATTTCTTTATTTTTTTCTCAGAAACGAACGGAGAGAGACTACTTGGTAAATTACGCCAAAGTGTTTTGTCCTTATATATTTTTACGCTAGGGCAAAAGTGACAGTGTATCTCGATTGTTAGTTCTATAACGCGCTCGCAAGGAATATAGAAGTGTCCTTTTTGTTTTTCCCGTGTCATTTATTCCCTAGAACTCGGCACGTGTCCGTATATCCCATCGTACCAACAGGCACGAACAAAGTTTCATTTTCTCATAGTTCATTGGAAAAACTCGTCCTCGGCACATTGCGTTGGGACATATATAATTTTGTTAGCTCTTGGATCACTTTTCTCACAACACAGTTCCTTCTATCTCATACACCACACATAATGCGTAATGATAATTCGCTTCTCTCCGTTATTATTTTTTTTTATTTTACTTCATTACTAAAGCGTATGCGTTCCCGGATGTAAAGTGTGCAAAAAACGAGTAAAGCTAAAAATGAGGGTATGGCGATGGAAGGGTTGAGGTGAGACGATTTACGCGTTAGATTCATGTGAGCGAAACTTTCTCCGTGCATCCAGCGTCAAAGCGAAGGAAGTGTGGCTCGCATAGTGCAACAAGAGGAAATGCGCAGACCGGAGGACCGAAAATAGACCACGGGAGATCCGTTATGTACAGATAAAAGAAGGAGAAATGTGTGTCAACGTGTCGATGTCAATGCTACGGCTATAAATATAGATCTGTTGGGGCAACTGCGATACAATTGTATTTGATGCTCGCGGCGCGAAATAAAAGGAAAAGCGTCGCCAAGTTATAAAGATGAATGATTTGGTTTGCGGCCGTGAGTGTGTGTCGCTGAAAATAAAACAATGGGAATCCCGAATTGGATTTTGTCGCCTGATTTTCTAGAAAATGCTCATCGATTGCGTTATTCCCGGAAAATCTTATAAGCTTGAAACTATCAAGGATTTGCAATATTGCAATTTAACTTTGTTAAAGGACTTGAACAGCACAATTAATATGATCTCTTGGATTATTTTCATTGGCATTAAAAAAAATATACTCCATTGGAGTAAATTTAGCTTTCGTTACTTTGAAAGATAATATTTTTTACTTATTACGATTTAGTTCTGTCAAATGTTTATTGATACTTTCATGCTCGGAGGAAAAAGTTGTGATATAAAAGTCACTGTATATTTGTCTAGCAATTACGTAAATTCGCAATGATTTGAAAATATATACGACTACATCTTATAATTAATGCTTATAAAATTGTAGTTTTTTTTTTCATATTGCGAGTCTGTGTCCTCATTAGGCATACATACAGTCACATTAAGTATCACATTTTTCTCCGAGTAATAAATCATCTACATGTACTTTGTTTATTAAATGAATCAGTATTTGATTAATAATAATCAAAAGCAATACAGTAGCTTAATATAATAGATAATTGATTCGTAATTTGCAACAAAGAACTTTAATAAATGAAATAGGGCAATTACTATGTATTTTATTACTGTTCTTGTGTAACGAATTTTATTAGGCTATTACAACAGGCTCCTTACAAATATGAAAAATATAAACAATTCTATTATATGCTAATTTTTTTTTTATTAGCACTTCTTTACAATGTTATGGTAATAAGAGAGTAATTTTTTCGAAATCAAATAGGAAAATAATATACAGATTTAGTACAGATTTTAACGTGAGTGATAAAAAATATTATACTTTAAACTAACGAAGGCTTCAGACCTTCATTCAGTACAGAATTAAGATTTGAAAATGCATTTAAAGTGTGCACTAGAAGAATGAATATATGGCGGTCGCAACTAGCGAACCTCAAGCTCTCGCATGTACGTAATGTAGATCAGTTTTGGATTTTGGAACGATGCAATAAGATAAAAACACGACGAATGCCTCGTTTCCAAATAGCCTGGCCAGCCTGGCTATATTATATCGCATATCCAAAAAAGCTTTTATATAGAAAAAGGGCAACGAATGTAATCATGTAGATCTCACGTTCTCGAATCTCTGCTCCGTCCAATTGAAGTCACTGTCTACTTTTATCTTTGCTGTGTAATACATTATACTCTCCTTGGCTTGGCATATTGTGTGTATTTCAAGTGTGCGTTCGCTTATTTTCCTTTCCTCTGGATTCACGAGGTGTTACCACGTGTACGCGTAAATTGTGTATATATATAGAATGGCGATGGCTATTACGGAAAATTCTTGGATATGTACATAAGGAATGCATACGTTATATACGCAGATGTTATGTGTGTACACGATTTGCAAGTATACCCAAAGTTACAACGTATGCATGGTAAATGTCGCTTCACAATACATAGGAGTGGGAGGGCATTAATTAGAAACTTAATACTGCTTACGGTTCTTCGAAAGAGCGATTGGTTACTTCGTTAATTGTAATTTTCATTGATTTTTTTTTGTAATTTTTTTTTTTCATTTTTACTTTTTTTTCATTTATAATCTTATGAGAATGGTCCCGCATGTTTAAAAGTAGTTGTAAATTACGTACGTCGTTTATATAAGTGTAACACACGATGATCGTATAGAAGCGATGACGCCTATTATAGATTCATTATTTTCGAAATGCTCGCGCGAATGGTTTGAAAGGGGGTGGGGAGGGGTAGACGGGGTAGGGGAAGGGGGAGAAGTTCTAAAAATTGTCAATCTCGAACACGAAAGTCTTTTTCTTCTCTTCTTTTTCATTTCATTTTATTCTTTTCGATAAGACACCCAAACGAGCGGCTATGTAAAACTGGAATAAAATTAGAAAATTTTAAAAATTAAATAACTTTTATTGGTCTATCTTAAAATTTTTCGCAGCTTTACATAGGTTTTAAACACTAACAGCTTTAATTTGGTACACGTACATGTTTGTCAGCAAGTATCAAAAATGTGTATTTTATTTAAATAATTTCGATTAAACACTTCGTCTTCCTATAATTCGTAATAAATAACATTACAACAGAAATTGCAACATTTTACATATACAAAACATAAAAACTTTTTAGCAGTTTCGGCATTTCCTTTCCTTTTTTTTATTTTAAACGCTACACGATATAATTAAAAAATAAGTACATTCAAATTCGAAAAATTGTATTTACATCGCAAACATTATTAGTATGTTTCATTGTTTCTAATTTGTTAAAAGACAAAGTTCGTGTTCGAAATTCTATTTGTATATAATGTAGAAGAAACGATCTCTAGATATTCTCTAATTTCATATATTTAATATCGCAATTCTGCTGTTTTATCGCATTATTTTTTAATTCTTTATTATTTCTCGAAGAAAGTCATTGCTCTATGCCTAATCGATGTCCACCTCGGATCGAGGTCCTACAGAATTATATATGTAATTGCGCGTCGATCCATCGATCGTGACAGGTACATGGCGTAGACGAAGCTGGACGATTAGATCCATTGTTTTGTGAAGAAGAACGCATAAAAGAAATTCCAAAAAGGACTTGTTGCGCCGCTTGTCATCATCAATCCTCGCGAGCTGCGTATACATTCTCCCCTATCTGCTTTATAGTTTTGGTAAAATTTAAAAAATAAAACTATTAGTCTTAATACGAGCTTATTTATCGTGACTGTTTCTCTAATTGAACTGGATATACGATTCTGACGATATCGTCTTATTCATGTACATATATATGCATGTGTATGAAGAGTTCGCTGGTCCTTTTCACTTATAAATCGGGCGAGGTTCGCTCGACGAGGATTGATCAAGACAGTATAGATTTCTTGTGCAAATTCATCGACACATCTAGAAGAGTTCACTCATTATTTTGAAGTACATATCTTAAAAATTTGTTGATTGTGCAATTTCATGTTAGTGTTTGTTAGTTCTTAGGTATTTTTATCAAAATTTTCAAAACATTAAAATCTTCATTTCCTGTATAATTTTTTCCCTATATTTCAGTCAATTTTAACCTCTTATCTGTTTTTTTCAACTATATTTAAGGAAAACATTTATAAATAAATATACTTTCTGAATTATGAAAAGATCTCTTTGTAGAGTGATCAATTTTATCACTTGCCTCTGCACAAAGTTTAAAAAACTGCATCGCTAAATTTCATTCTTTTGGCTTTTAGATTAGAATAATATTATAATAATTATTGATGAGTGCACGTACTTAGCAGACAGATTAAAAAAATTCTTCCTTAGGGTATTAAAAAAGAGTGTTGATATATCAGTTGCTTATCTATTGTTTATTCGTTGTAGAAAAATAAAAGTCTCTAGGCGCAAGACATGAAAACGGGGGTTATTGCTTTTTCAAAGAATTTCCCGTCTCGCGCGGTCTTTCTGTACTTTATTGTATAAGTAAGAGAAAATATTACCAAGAAAGTTCGAAAAAGTAGTTTTTTTT
>UELV01098111.1:0-30211 GCA_900490015.1 Megastigmus stigmatizans | reverse complement strand
ATGCAGGACATTGCAAAAATGTAATAACATGGAACTCAAAATCTATGAATAATATAAGAATAGACAAACAATATGGTAAAATTGATAATGCTCATATTTATATGTGTTTTATATGCAATAAGACATGTGAAACAGCACAAGATTTATTAAATCATTACAATAATAAAAGTCATCGATTCAGAATTGAAAAGTTGCATAATATTATTTTAAAGAAGAAAGATGTGAATATAATGACAAGTACTATAAAAAGTATTGTAAAGCTCTGTATATTTTTTTTTATAAATAAAATAAATATATTTATTTTTGTAAATTTTGTATAATTTAATTTTATCTTTAATTTTAATTTTAATTTTAATACCTATTCTTAATGATTACATTAGGAATTAAAAATGAATGCCGTTTAAATAAATTTATTTCAGTATTATAGTTTTAAAGAATTCAATATGAATTCTTTTAGAATTCTTTATGAGTACATTTTAATTAGTCATGGCTTCTTCAAGAATTTAAAACGTTTACATACAAGCGGACATAGTGACATCACTTAAAGAGAAACATATGAATTCTTTCGTATTACTTATTGATAAAATGCATGGATTCATTCGGATTTGTTCGAATGAAAACAGAACTCTTAATGTATTGTCTGTGCCGTCTGGGGCGGGCACTCATGTATTACTGGGTGCCGTATAAGTACTGCGAAAATTTCAATTACTGCGCATGAATTACTGTGGTTGCGTATTTTGAATAAATTGAATGATTTTTATTGTAAATTAAATTTAGGAATAAAATGAAGCTTTGTAGAATATTTATATGATAATTAAACTTGATTTTTGATATTGTAAGATAAAAGTACTAATAATTTATTACTTACTTAAATTTGCGTAAAACTGGTGTATTTACTAAGTAAATTCTAACATATGATTCAAATGGACATCAATAAATATTTATTTATTCATAAATAATCGAACTTAAGTAATACAATATTTTCTCGTGCTAGTATTTACTAGGTACAATAAAACTTACAAGTAAAATCAGTAAATATTTAGGTAACAATTATTAAGTACTAAGATTCAGACTTTTTTGTAATTCCATTTGTCTTTTTTGAAGCTCTTCAATTTGTTTTTGCATTTCAGCCTCTTCTTTCTTTTTTAAGACCGTTTTCTCAATACTTTTATCACTGCACTTAATATTCTTTTCAGAGCACAAAACCGAAGATTGTAGGCATGCCGAAGCTCAAGTACGCAAAGGTTATGTTTGAGAGATTAGATTACAGAGGTCTCAGCGCCGCAATAATATGCGCGCGTGCTAAATTTCTTGTACGGAATACTGCGTCGGTAAATAAATAACTAAAAATAAATAATAATGCGTTTATTAACATTTTTATTAAAAATTAATTAATATATTATCCAAAAATTAATCTCTAATGGATATATTTCAATAAATCACAAAAATATCAACGTTTATGAAGAGCATTTCTTGATCTCATTTACAGTTATTTCAACGAATCTTAGTATTGCTAAGATGTTTTAATAAATATTTATATGAAAACTTAAAATAATTTTAAAATTTTTTTGTTAGAGTTACGAGTGTTACAAAAATAAATTTCAATACTTTTATAAAATACCGCAGTAATCGGATAGTCCGCAGCAATACCCACTTTACCCTATTATGGTTAAATTGTTATGTTGTGGGACAATCCGTTAAATATTAAATAAATAAATCAATCTTTATCTTCATAAAAGAACTGAAAAACGTACACGTTCATCTAATTGCTTTTCACAAATGGCAGGTTTACCAGTATATTGGTAACTGATAACTCGTTCCGCCTCAACTTTTGGTTGCTCTTTACGAGAGACACTAATAGGTAGAACACCATCAGTTGATAATTTTGATTCAACCTTTTCAAGATTGCATTGTTCAGGAGTCAAATATCTGCGGGTAAATTTTGTTGTAATCCAACCGTGTTCGTCCTGCTTTTCGTCATGGTCTCGCTCAACAACAACGTACTTGTCCACAACCTACGAAATATTGAAACAAAAATTAAATTTTTAAAGAATTTTAATAATTTCTTTTATAAATACCTATTTCCCTGGTAGAAAATTAACCATTTTTGTTAGTTAACGTGTTATTTAAATGGAAGCATTTTCAGCCGAAATAAATCTTAAAATCTTATTAAAAGTATCTAAAATTATGGTCATATTTTCAATTGTTGCCAATAGAATATAATGTTCCTATGAAAAAATTAATTTTTATTTTTAACAACGTAATAATGTTAGCATGACGTTTCTAACTAGAAATAAACCAATAATTAGCCAAAATATCGTTAATGTTTCTACCAGGGTTTGTTAAAAGAAATTATTAAAGTCAAGTCAAACGTTCTATTACGAATATATTACAAAACCTGAGAAATTTGTTCGTCATTTCAGCTAAGCCCGCACGGGGATAATATAGGTATTTTTACTCTATAAAAGAAGTTTTTAAATTTTAATTTCCCGCGCTAAAATCTAATATTATAGAAGTTCGTTGAGTTCGCAGCGCGCCATCATCACTCATCAGTCAAGGCGGCGCTTCGATCAGTAAATATTTGACAATATGTTGTAGTTGATTCTAGCAATTCAATGAACTCTCGAAACTTCTAAGAAAGTTCGCGAAGTGTTTTCATCAATTCATCTAACAGCTTTTTTTTAAACATTATATTAAAATGGAAAAAATGAATATGTATTATATATATAATACGGTTTTGTGTAACATTAAAAAAAAATCTCATTCTGATTTTCGTATAAGCTATCAAGATATAATAAATAAATAAATAAATAAATAATTAAATAAATCCCATTAGCTTTGATGAAAGTAAAAGAAATCAAAGGTTGCTACAACATATTAAAAAAACGAATTATTATATTTTTTTAATTTTTGTGCAAAGCCATGTATCCTATTATATCTTATATTTTTTATTTGATATTTCTTCTTGCTGAATATTGTGTAATAAAAATTGTATCATAAGTATTCTCCTTTCATAATTTTATCAAAAGAGTATTTGTTTATTAATATATTGTATTGTAAAATAGTATGTGTATTTTTTCAAATAATAAATGTTCATGTTAGATTATAGACATAAATTTTTTGTTATTCTTTTTATATATCATATAATCTAACAAAATTGATTAATTTAAATATTGTCTACGTACTTGTATATAAGTATATTTGAAAACAAAATATTACCGGCGACAATAACACTGTCCTTATAAGTACTTATTAGTATAACCTTTGAATTTTGATATGCAGTAAAAATTTCACTTTGTTATACTTACATTTTTACTTATTCATTTTCATAATCTTACACAAGCACTTTTTTACTAAAATTTCATTTGAAATACTATTTATAACGCATTTTCACTACTTTAGAAGGTTCCAAATTATTGGGGAAGCTTCTCGAATTTCTAGAAAGCTCTGGCAACGGCAGCTGTCTCACATAAAAGGAGCGCAGCCGGCATTCTGAGATCAGTAATCCACAAGCATTAGAAGCGATAGCATCAAAGCAAACATAACCTTAAAATAAGATCTTTGAACCGTGGAGTCAATATCATTGACATATATACTGTATTAAACAAATACTAAATCGAGTTTCAAGTATAATATCAAGTATCATAAACGTTTCAATCTTAAAAGTTTCAAGTTTTATAAACAACTGAAGATGTCTCTGCATCCATTGCTATTCTCTGACTGGTGGGAGGATTTGGATAGACCACACTACTTGCTAGATCAGGATTTGGGATTGGGCCTTCATCCGGATCAACTAACACCGGGAAGACTCGAGTTATATCTTCAGCCACAAAGAAGGAGATTGCCTTTGGTAAATTACAGCAGACCTTGGGCAGAGCTTCTCCGAAGTGCAGAAAAAGGAGGTGCATCTACTGTTGATGCTGATAAAAATAAGTTCCAAGTTACACTGGACGTACAACAATTCAAACCTGAAGAGATTGACGTTAAAGTAGTAGACAAATTCGTTGTCATCAATGCTAAGCATGAGGAGAAGCGAGATGAACATGGCTGGATTTCTCGAGAATTCACCAGAAAGTACCTGATTCCAGAACAGTGTGATATTGAACAAGTATCATCAAGGCTATCCTCAGATGGAGTGCTTACCATTCTTGCACCAAGGAAGAGACAACCAGAGGACAAGAATGAGAGGTCCATCAAGATCGAACACACAGGAAAACCTGCAGTGAAGCCAAAGGAAGATAAAGTTGAGAAAAAGGAAGACAAAAAGTGAATAATGTAGACTGTATATTTCCAATTCTCATTCTTCACTGTAAAATTCCATTTTTTTTTACACAAATTATCGTTTATTTAAGTTTTTTTGAAAGTAAAGACTGATCGTCATGTGGTTATATTTTGTAATGAAAAATAAAACAAATATCTTATTTGTGATACTATTATGAACAAGTATATATAAAGTAAATATAAGTATTTAATGACATAGCTTTTCTTTCACTACTCATGTATAATTAAATTATGTGTTTAAAGTTGAAAACTTTATACTCTGCCATTACTGTAAAATAGGATATTTAATATCAAATAAACAGTCAAATAATGTTATTCGATGTCTTTATTGACACATCCCATATATACCTTAAATCATATCTAAACTATATCATATATCTTAAACTGAAATTCTTTTATTTCTATTTATTATCTTAAATTATAGTAGTATGTTCTTTAAAAATAAATATAATTTTTGAGTTATTAAATCAAGTTTTAATTTTATACCATTAGAACTGTACATATTTAAAATGCATGTAGACTAAAATTAAAATTATATATTTTGTTGGATTATTAAGAAAAATTATTGTTACTATATTTCTTTTGCTTTTCTACCTTTATGTTTTTCAGTTCTTATAGCTTATAAAATATTAATTAAAACGGAATTTGAATTTGAATCTATAGTTTTATGTAGGTATTACAAATCATATTATTCTAATAAATATTTATATTTTATAAAATAATTTGAAAAAAACTTTGAAATAATGCAGCATATATAATCACTTATAATCACTTACAAGTACTTATCAAAAATTTTTAATGTGCAAGCAGATCAAACTGAAAATAGTATTTGTCCTTTTGTAAAAAAAAAAAATCATCATTTTTAATGTATGTACCAATGAAGTTTATGTAATTTTGAAAATTAATATAATTTCATAAATAAATAAGTTTAAATAATGATTTTGAGATCCATTAAACAAAATTAGAACATATTTTATTTTACAAAGTCTACTTCTTAGTCATGATTAATATTATGTAAAATTTTTATCTACTCAATTTTTTTTAATCGTAATCTTTTTCTAAACCATGTATACTAATTTTTAGATAATTTTTATGTTATAAATAAAAAGAATGAAATTTTATTTAAAAAACATTTATTTAACTCTTAAGAATACATACAACTAGGTAAATCTAAGCACAGCACAAGTTACATTCTACTAGGACTCGATCATACCTTCACATCAACAAACATCACACTTCACTAAGAATTATAATCAAATTTTTAATAATTGAAAATAAAATAATTGTTTTGAGACCATAACAGTTTTAAGTATAAAAAATGGTAAATGACGAAAACAGTCTTTGTCGAAAAGTGTTGGTGGATCAAATACAAAACTTAATTACATTTGGCTGTTTACTGACTTTGAGCCATCTTTTTATTTTCTATTTGAGGTTGTTCTTCTTGTTTGTTTTCCACTGCAGGCTTATTAACTTTTTCAATTGTCAAAATTTTTTCTCGTTTCTTTTCTATAGCTTCTGGTTTTAAAGGTGCAGTAATAGTCAAAACTCCATCGCTCGAAAGTGTACTTGCAGCCTTCTCTGGATCACACTGTTCGGGAATCATGTATTTCCGTACAAAGTGCCTGGAGATAATTCCATGGTCATCTTGCTTTTCCTCATGTTTCCCTAAAATTACAATTTTATATGAATTATTTTTTTTATATATAAGAATTATAAATTAAAGTGACAAAATTAATTTTAATTATTTATTAATTAATAAACAAAATAATATTTGTGCTTCTTCTTGAAAATCAACATTTTGCAATTATAAAAACAATTCAATAATTTCATCAGCTCTAAAAAGGTGTAAAAGCTGTCAGAAAACGTAATTAAATTAACAAAATAATAGGTACTGATAATATAATTTGTGCATACTTAAAAATTATACAAAAAATTTTTAAAATTAACTTTTAATTCAGATTATTTACTGTGATTCGTGACGCTTGATTTAACGTAAAATGTAATTGCATACAGACACGCAATATTAAGTTCAAATCTGAACGTTTCACTTCTACGTCGAGAAACGTATTTATTATAGTTACGCGAAAACAACCTTCTCTAAATATACAAAAAAACGAAGTGCTATGAAATATTCGTACCTTCGATTACGATGAAATTGTCTACCACTTTAACATTAATCTCCTCGGGCTTGAACTGTTGGACATCGAGAGCCACAGCAAATTTATCTTTGTCATCTTTGATCATTGAATATCCGCGTTCATTTTCCAATTCTTGTCGCATTAGATCCGACCAGGGCCGGTAATAAATGGACGGAAATCTTCTGTTGTCAAACAACGACGATTGAAAGAAAGATTCTGGACGCATTCCCAATCCAAAATGTTGATCCAAAAGACGATGGGGTCGCTCCATTTGTTCCCACATTTGTGAGACCAGTTTTGGAATAATAGACATTCTCGACCGACTCATTTTTACTGAATTTAAACAAACCACTTGGATGTTTTTTCAAAACTTTATGGAAAAGTCGCTTTGTGTCACTTTGAATGTGATGCTCTCTCGGAGATGCGCAGTTGTATACTGAATGCGCCGCCGCTCAGCCGGCTTTTTATATAGCGTGCTAAACGAAGTTCATACGTTTCTAGAGGCTTCACGTTGGCTCGCGAAAGTTCTATTCCGAGCCCTTCGTGAAGCTTCTCGAAAAAATGTAAATATGTGTTGCATACATATATTTTTGTACATTATCAACAGTGTTACTTTAGAGATACAATTTGAAATGTAATATTTATAGTTTCCTATTATAATTATTAGAATCGATCAGTTTCCAATTACAATACAATTACGTAATCGAACGTTGCCCTTACTATTTTTATAAACTTTAATTAAGCTACGTAAAAGATGAAATAAACAGTTATAGGTGATAGAAAGTAGGTATTTTATTTTATTTGTTACTACTTCTATATATTTACTTGTTTAAAAGAAAACGTGCTTATCACGTACCTAAATTAATTATAAAAAAAGATTCGCTCATAACTCATTTTTTTTTATTCCTTATTTTATGAAATATTTAATTATCTCGGAACATCTTAATTTTATCTCATATTTATTCAATAAACCAAAAAAAGAATTATTGCTGTAAATACAGAAGATGAAAAATTGGATTAATTGTCATAAAAATATAACGTTACTTATACGAAGTACCCTGTTCAAGCTAAAAAAATCTTTTATATACTTATATTTGTTCTTTTAGGACATATAAACTATTAATTTGACATAAAGTATAAATTTAAAGTTTGACTCCTTTACTTTCAATGATGTAGAAAATGCATTTGTAAATGATTATCAGCTATAATAATTTTTTATTTAAATTTGTATGACGAATAAATTATATTTATATTTAGGTACAGATAATTCTATTTACTACATGTTGGGTTATTGTGTATTACGCTATACGCGCAGTATTGTGTATTAAGTACTGCATTGAAATCCTGTACATCTATAATAGTGCAGTGTAAGTATAACGCAACATCCGTGCTTTTAGCTATATGTCCTAATCTGCGATGAAAATTTCGCAATTGAAAGAGAATAGGGCAAAAGCAGGCAAAAGGCAAAGCAAAGAATCATATCTCTATGCCACAGCTGCTAGAGCGCATATCCTTTTTTGTTCCCTAGTGAATCGTTTAATAACAAATATCCGCGAATATCTGACTTCCATCTTTGTTGACATAAAAACTACGACAATGTTTAATAAACATCCATTAATGTATTATAATTACCCATCATACTAATATTCTATACTTATAAACAATAAAAAAACTAAATATTTTATGAAGTATTATAATACACTATATCTATGTACCTACACTGAGAAAAACTTTCTTTGCAACAAAGAAACGTTTCATTACGGCCAGATGATGAATTAAGACAAAAATATTTTGTTAAATCAATCAAGAAAAATTAACTTATTAAATTGTCAGTGTAGTAACTAAATATTTCATTAAATTAATCGGTAACTTTTTTCATGATTCAACTAAATATTTCATCATCCATCCTCAATAAAACCATTTTTTGATTCAATGAAATTTGTTTTTGAGCACCTACACTATTTTTAGTAAGCCGAGACTTTTGGTAACTTCGAGACATTTACTTCGGGTATTTACGTCATCCTTTATCATGCTAATGTATAAAGTACTAAATATACGCTCTTATTTAATCTTAAAAAAGGTCACCGATACATTTCTTCAAACCTGCGATAGTTATAATATTTTAAGCGAATCTCTTCATAATATCCTGCCTTGACTGTTCTTTATATTGTAATAATAAGATTTACATTGCAAAAAATTGTGCGTCTACCAAACTGCAAACCAGTCTAACGTCAAGTAAAAATATTTAGAACCAACAGCTTATTGAACTGTACATATGTATATAGACATTCTGTAGTTTATAACAAAATTTTATCGTATAATTTGTACTTAAAATACTTCCTAAAAATCAACAAGGATTAGATTTATTCTCTAATCTAAAAAAGTACTTCTCACGTCAAAAGAGTGGTAAATAATTTTTATATAAAGTAGAAAATTATTCTATTTTAGTAGCGGTTCTTAATTTTAACTTTAAAAACATTTTTAATTTTCGACTAAATAAGCGAAACTGTAAAGCGCTTTTAAAATTACAATATCGTGAAAAGTATTATCTCTTTATTTTCAAGAATTCTGGACATTTCTTGTTTGATTCATTACAGTTTGCAGTATACAACATTAGTGTAAGGTGCGATACTTAAAATTCCGATAAGATTGCGTATGCAATTCAATCTTTTTTAATATGCCATGAAAATATAATACGATAATAACATGAAATTTAAAACGAATAGCTTATATATTCTTCATTTGCTTTAAATTAAAAAGTAATTTTCTTTGTTGTTATGCAAAGTCCCTAAAGCTTATATAATATTATTCATAAATAAAGTATTTTTCTAGAACTTTTTAGAAATGAAAAAGAGTAATGTGCACACAGAATAATTACGAATAAGATGTTAAAAAAATTGAAATATACAAATAAAATGTTAACAAACTAAAATAAAGATAGCCATTTTTTATACAAAAAGACAAAGTGGCCAAAGTAACAATAACAAAATTCTAACCCAGTTAGATATCCTTGATCCAAACAACCCAGTAGGTAGTTCAGTTAAAAAAAAGTAAACTTGATTTTTAACCCTGAAACAGGTTTTTGCACGAAACAGATATTTCCTTCTCACTCGGCTGCAGTTCATAAAAAAACGCCATTCAAACGTATTAGACCAGTTCTCTCTCGAAAACAATTAAAAAGTAAAGGGGGACACGTCATCTAACCGAGAAAGAATACGTGTCCAATCTTTTGAAGAGCCAGAGAACCTCAACGGTCTAAGGGATGGTGTTGCGAGCGCTATGACGAAACATCTAGAGGCACAGCGAGTTCGCATATAGATATACGTGTCGCTTCTGGAACGCTCCTCGTCGCGCATCTTCCATTCGTGCACTACGTATACCTTGACTGCGCGTTCATCCCCACCAGTGTATCCCACCAACTAATATCAGCCTCCACGATCAGCGGTCTCACAGGGTATATATATACGGTGCACACGCCAAGTCGCCAGTAGTTTCAAGTCGGAATCGCAAATATACGCATTGCTAAGCGACCGTTGCTGCGCAAGTATTATACTTACACACAAAGGTTTTAAAACGATTTCTAACGTTTTATTAAAAACTCGTTCAACAAAAAAGAGTCACATCTGTAATTAAGCGTCAAGTTTATAAAATAGCAAATATATTTATTTACGTCGACTAAAAAATAAGGAGAGATAAAAGTTCAAAAATAAGCAGATCACAGTTTTGAAAAATAGTTTCAAAGACATATTCCAAGCAAAGGGTTGTGGAGTAGAAGAGGAAAAATGGTATCGCCTTTGCTACCGTTGCTATTATCAACGGCCTATTTCGGAGACGTCGATCAACGTCCATCGGGCCGCTTGTTGGATCAAGACTTCGGCTTGGGTCTCAGACCCGAACAGCTTCTCCTCTCGCGCTATGGTTACTATCTGCCCTCGGCTCGCGATCGTACCTACCTCGACCTCTACTACCGGCCTTGGGCTGAGCTGCTCCGCCAGGAAACAGGAGGTGGCGGTATTTCCAGCATCAGCCTCGACAAGGATGCATTCAAGATAATTCTGGATGTGCAACAATTTAAGCCCGAGGAAATCGAAGTGAAATTAGTCGACAAGTACATTGTCGTTTCGGCTAAGCACGAGGAAAAGAAAGACGAGCACGGCTTAATCTCGAGACAGTTCGTGCGCAAGTACGCCATCCCCGAGAACGTAGAGCGCGAGCAAATAACCTCCACGATTTCCTCCGACGGCGTGCTGACGATCCAAGCGCCTGTAAAGGAGTTGCCCGAAGACAAAAACGAGAGGAAAATCACAATTGAATTGACGGGAAAGCCCGCACTGAAGCACAATGAGCAGGAGAAAAAGGAGCAGGTCGAGACGACTACGACCACAAGTGAAGGTTCGCCTACCGAAGAGTCGACAACGCCTGTCAAATAAAGGATGGGACTGAAAACTTTTTAAATAAGATTCGAAATCTCTATATTTTTTTTTTTTTATAATAGTTGTGACTGATATAATTTACTAATAACTATTAGTCATTCATATTGTTGACATTGAATATTTATAATTGATTGTGGTATTTGTGAGTTATAAAGTGACGCATGATGTAATTAATTATGTACCAATTTATCGTTTATCGATATAAGCTTTGCATTTACTTTTGGTACGTGAATATGTGAATGAATGATGAAAGATCCTTGCGAGAGCTAGAATCTTGATAATGATAAAATAATAAGATAGTCTTTCTGTGCCACTTTCATTTGTTAAATTACGTAAATGTGAGCGTCGAATGAAAAACTGAAATGTTCCTTTCTGCGGTTTTGTATTAGCAATTTTTATAATAAATAAACAAGAACACGATTTATACCTAGTTGAAAAGGGTGAGTGTATTTATTATAACCCCTTCCATCAATTTTCCGAATTATTAATAACTTACTTAACGTTTTTATTTATCAAAAAAATTGTTTCGATATATATTCTTGAAAATTATTTTTTAGCTGGAGACGGCATAATTACGTTTGCACGTAATAGTCTAGCTGAATTAACAACTTAGCAGCAGGCATTATTAAATTTAAAAAAATTTTAAAACTACAGTTTACGTACAAATTTACTCAACGTGCATGAAAGGACAAAGAAAATTTTTTAACAAAACTGGAAATTGTTCTTTATACGTATCTCTATTTAACACATATTGCAAATTAAAAATACTGTGTTCACATTAGTATTATAAATATGTAATTTTATTGTTTTGGAAAAATAATTAAAACAAATCTATAAATTATTTCAAATCCTTTCGTTTTGAGCCAAGCATCGTTCAAAACGTATATGAATTTCAAATTAAAACAAATTAACCGTTAACCGATTGCAAAAAAACGTCTTGAAGCCTTATAAGTTTGTTTACTAACTCATTTAAAAGCGAAATATTATTTTCGATTCGTGCACGATATGAGTTGAGGAGAGCCATGTCTCTGGTTACATTGTAAGCGTCTATAATTATATATATATATATACATACACAATAAACTACCTACCTACGTGCTCGCGTACAGCTACACGCACTATATATATATACATACGCACGATTCGATTTTGCTCTTCGTGAAAGTTCGGGCTGATGCTCGAGTGTTTTCGTGCATCCGCTCTCATCCTCTCCTCTTTCTACTTGTTTCCCCTGCACCCCGCGCCGTACCCAATCGCTGCATATAGGGAGCCCTACCGAAAATTCGCACACAGTCGCCGGCCGGCATCTCGCGAGTAAAAACAGTTGAGTATCGAAGGACAGAAAGAAAAAAAAAGACACCATTACTTACCTTCATCGTTGCTAAGCCACACCCGTTGGACCCTTTTATTTAGTCTGCAATCAGCAGTAGCTTCGCTGACTTCGAAGAGGCAAGTCGTATCTCCGAGAATTTTTAGCCAGAATTTTTTTCACCCGTGAAAGACCTGCAAAAATGTCCCTGTTTCCACTGCTTTTCCCCAACTGGTGGGAAGAACTTGACCGTCCCCATCACATCCGCGACCAGCACTTCGGATTAGGACTGCATCCCGATCAGCTGGCCGTCCTTCCTAACGACATCTTCGAGCCCAGACCAGGTCCGGTAACTCGCTATCCTGACATTCCCGCTGTTCGAGGACCTCACAGACATTACTATCGACCCTGGGGTGAACTTTTACGTCGCAGCAACGACGGTGGAATTTCAACGGTCAAAGCAGACAAAGGCACCTTCCAAGTTGTCCTTGACGTTCAGCAGTTCGCACCCGAGGAAATCAGTGTCAAGGTGAGTATCGCGCGTGAAAAATATTTTATTTTATTTCTTTCTCCCCATTCTTTGTACTTGTTCTAACGGCACTATAGGTATTAGTTTGGCCCCTGAATTTCCATTGTTCCCATCACACCTACATAGGTATTTTAAAAGTCTTGTATTTTATTTATAATTATTTATAATTTTCTAGTTCAATTAATTTATTAAATTAAATAAATTTTTGCGTTTGGAACTTTGAAGTGTACTTTGGTATACCTTTACTTATCTTATCGAAACGATTTTATCAACTTTTTATTTGACAATTTCGTGGCTAAAAGTTTTCAAGTTAATCGAAATGTAATTTTATTCTAAGTATCTATTTATTTGCAAAATGTTTATAAAATACTTTTGTGATAAAATGTTATATTAAATATGCAATACCTACGTCGATGTGCGTTCGGGCTTAGCCGAAATGGCGGACAAATCTCTCGGGCTTCGTAATATATTCGTGATAGAACGTTTGACTTCACTTTAGTGATTTTTTATAACAAAGTAGGTATTTATAAAAGAAAAATTATTAAAATTCTTTAAAAATCTAATTTTGGTTTCAATATTTTGCAGGTTGTGGACAAGTACGTTGTTGTTGAGGGAAACCATGATGAAAAGCAGGACGATCACGGCTGGATTACAAGAAAATTTACCCGCAGATATTTGATTCCTGAACAATGCAATCTTGAACAGGTTGAATCAAAATTATCAACTGATGGTGTTCTAACTATCAGTGTTCCTCGTAAAGAGCTGCCAAAAGTTGATGGAGAACGAGTCGTCAGTATCCAACATACTGGTAAACCAGCCATTCGTGAAAAGCAATCATCCGAAGAAAAAAAACCAGTTGAAGAGGCTAAATAATTTGTTCATGGGTCATTTTACTTTCTTTTTTCTTTTGTTTCGTACTATGTGCACTCAAAAAAATGCATTTAAGAAGTTTCATATTTATAAACTTAAAAATTAAAGCTTATAATACTAGGATAAGTTTTTATAAATAAAGTTTATAAATAAGTATATATTAATGTACCCTAATAATATACTCCTTTAAAAAGTTGATTATTAAATGTGATGTGTAAACCACTAGTATTTATATCTGTATGAAAACAGTCTGAAATTTTTAATAAAATATTCATTTCATTTTACAATTGTGCTTATTTCAATTTTTTATACAAACCTTTTCCTATCTATTTCTATTTTCAATCTAGCCATGTGAATTATGTTTCAAGAAATGCTTTTCAGTATTTTATTTTTGAAAAAAAAATTAATGTAGATATTAAGTATATTTAAAAATTAAGTTTATTTACAGAAAAGAATTGCATAATAAATATAGTATCAATTTCGATTCATACATAAAAATTTATTTAAATATAATTATGAATTCTCATTAAAAAATGTAAACAGATATTTTCAAAAACTACATTAAATTCCGGTGTCTGACCGGCGTTGCACTTGCGACCGCAGACACTACAGCTATAGATATTTCTAGGGGTTACTCGATATATCTCATATAGTCGTTGTCAGACGCTCCTTTCTCCACTGCTCCAGCACTACCTATAGGTATATTGCAGTCTGTACTAGTACGTTCTCGCTTTATCAACAAACTTCCAGATCCCACCATGAGGAAAGTCTAGAATTCGCGACAACAGCGCCATACTCGTCCAGCCGCTTCTCGAAGCTTCTCAAAGCATCTTCCATATACTAGAGTATACTCGCACTAGCGAGAGCTTCATCCCCCACTCTGTCCGCACCGGCACGAACCTATAAAAGCAATCGACGCAGCCGTTGGTACAGTGTATTCGTAATCGAGCGACGAAAGCGAAAACATTGTTGGTACTTCACACGAGAACCTCTTTAACCGTGTACCAAAAATTGAAGTGACGCTTTGGACTTCGCATAGTAACTGGTTGCTGTTCAACTGGCCGCATTCAGAAAGAGTCTTAGCTTACTACTGTACTTATTTGTAAGGTAAATATTTTGGTACTTACATACCTATTTTGCATCGTTTGTTGATACATTCATATTTTTTACTTTATCTACAGTAAATTCGTACATTTAAAAAAAAATTAATTAATGATTTTAAATTATTATTACAAATAATTAATGTACAAGTTATTCAGTTAAAAGTTTTAATAATCTGTAACATTCTATGTATAGTTATATAACATTGTAATATATCATTTTTTTATGCATGTACATACTTATTATAAAGTAGATCTATGTATTTAAATACTTGAAAAAATTATTATTTGTAGTATATTTAAAATTAAAATTTATTTACTGTTACTCTCTAGTTTCAATAGAAGAAATCAACATGTCACTTGTGCCACTACTTTTCTCCGATTGGTGGGAGGACTTGGATCGTCCACATAAACTGTTTGACCAGCACTTTGGTTTGCCATTGGATCCTGATGATTTGATTGTTGATCATCATCATGCTCCAAGATCAGAAATGTTGATCTACAAACCGAACAGACTTCGACACAAATCATCGCGCTACCATCCATTCCTTCACAGTCTTATGAAAAGATCTAATAGAGGAGCTTCTACTGTCTCTGATGATAAGGATAAATTTCATGTTACCTTGGATGTTCAACAATTTCATCCAGATGAAATCAATGTAAAAGTTGTGGATAACAACATTATTGTAGAAGCTAAACATGAAGAGAAAGAGGATGAACATGGTTGGATCTCCAGACAGTTCAGTCGTAAGTATTTGGTACCAAACCAGTGTGACATTGAAAAAGTTGAATCCCACTTATCATCTGATGGAGTTTTGTCTATAATGGCACCTAAAAAAGAACTTCCAAAGCCTGACTCTAATGAAAAAGTTATCAAAATACAATTTACTGGAGAACCAGCTATAACACACAGAGATAGTGTTTCTGGGGAAGGAACTTCTCAATCAAGAGAGCAAAATCAACAGCGACAGGCAGCCCAACGAGGAAAAAAATCTACAGTTAAGGCAGCTTAAACTGTGAAAATACTTTTGTTCCAAGAACAAAGTTTTCCTACTTAATATATAATATAGATTTACTTAATTCACTTTTCATAATAGATTCAAAGAGTCTATTATTATTTCATTCAAGATCACTTTAAAGATTATTAAAAAGTCATTCATTTTGTATTGTGATAATTATATTTATTTCATAATTTTAAGCTAATTATAATTATTTTATTATGTCAATAAAATGTATTACTTGCAAATAATTCACTTTCTCTCAGCAACATACTTGTAACTGCTGACCATCTGAGTATGTATTTATGTCAGTGCTCAAGTTCTGTACATCAGTAAATGACTTTGTAAATGAGAAAAAAATGTGTGATTTGTAAGAGTATTGAATAAATGTTTTGGTAGAAAAAAATTTTGTAGTTAGATTCAATTCTTCCTATCCATCTTATTTATGAAAATAATTGATTTGATGTATTATACAAATTTTTTTTGAATGATTGTAAATTTCAAATATTTTCATTCCTTCAAAATTGCAATATGCATTTAAAATTTATTTTAGGTAAAAAATAGCATTACAAAGAGATTTAATAATATTATTGAATATAAAATTAATTAAATTAATATTATCATTTTCATTGAAACAATTAAGTACACTGTATGGAAATAACAGTGGGGTGGAATATTTAAATTTAAAGTTTGAAATAATACAAAGTGCTGTTGATGATTTAAATTTTATTTTTTTTACGCGATATATATTTTTTCGTTTAAAAGTTCCAGAAATTTGAATCATTTAAGATTAAGTTGAGTCATGTCAAAAAAGTTTTTATAGAAAACATAAAAGATATATATCTAGAAGAGGAGGGTATAAGTATGTACACCCTCGAAACGCCGCAGAAATAAAGAAATTGAATTTTTGTAACAGTTGTATTCCGTGCCGATCAATTTAGCCGTTCACCAGTTTTTACATATGATTTATATAATTCATTAAAATAAAATTAAAATCTATTACGTATATATGGATCCCAGTTTATGTGTAAAATCTAATTTATATTTCCTTTTTTAAATTTTTTGTGATTTCTAATAGTACTTAGTAGTCATGCATTAGATATTTTAATATTTTTAATACTTATTTTAATTTAAAATAAAAATTTAATTCTAACGAATGAAATAAAATGAAAAATTCCAATGAGGTTTAACATTATAAACACATTGCAAAATCTTTTCGAATTTAAAACATCAATGTTTTGAAAAATTTACGAAAAAATGTAAATTTTCTAAAAGAAAAGTCGCTATAAAAAACATACTCTTTGAGGAACTTTAAACTCAACTAATATTGTATGTTCGGATTGCTTAAAAAATCGGGAATAACAATTGAGCTGAAATAGTCTAACAAAAAATTTTCAGTTTTCATATTGAGAAGAGGAGAAATTTACCGTAATAGAATCGTCCATACTTTCTACATTTGAAATAGTTCAAGCTCACTATTTAACTGAAAAATCTCATCTGTGATCTCAGATGTGAAGTCTTGCTAAATTTTTAAATTTTCATCACTTATACCTTCGATCTGGGTCATGGGCTTGGATGAACAGAGAATTCTTTGGCGAAAAATATGAGTTATGCGTTTTGGCGCTTGTTCCAATGGGCCCTTTAGGGACCGAGTTAAAACGCATTTTATCAAAATAAATGAAAAATCATGGTTGTTTTAAACCTTTATTGCAAGGTCAATATGCATTTTAGAAGACACGTATCTCATATTTTTCGTTTTTTTCATATTTTTTATAGTGCGCCTTACTATAATGATGTACAGCTGTTCAGTGAAAAGCTTGTTCACCAAATTTATTATAATTTTGGGCAGTAGAAATTTACCTATAAGATTATTCCAAGAGATTTCACCTAAGATATCGCCTGAAATATTTTAGTAGGGGTAACATAATTACCAAAAATTAGTGGTTGACGATTCAGTCACTTGTTTTACCGACATAAAGTTTTTCCAACTTCCTAATTTAATAAATCAACAGTCCAGATCGTAGATTTTTTTCAGTTAATTATGAAAAATTGAAGTTTATATAGGTTAGGTGCTTTCAACGGTGTTATCATGCGGATTTTCCTGGATTTTATGGCTGAATATATCCAGGTGGATATTTTCAGATCTTAAATTTTTATAACTAGTTACGAATAACTGTAAGATGAGCTTAGTTCGGGTGCCCATATTAGTTGATACCATGCGGATGGTGATATTGGTAACATCCAAACTGGGGAATTGAGCTTTAATATTCCAATTTTTATATAAAATTTTTCTAATTAGGTAAATGAAAATATTGACCAGCCATGACGTATTCCAGTGATCATCGCGATGCAATGGTAAACAAAAAGCGAAGCTAATAATAATTAATAGTAGTATTTTTTATGTTAACGCCCAAAAAGAGGTCTTTGTTACCTTATTTAAGCGTTTTAAATCTTTTTTCCACTGTTATTTATAAGAAATTAAGATTTTTTATGTTAATATCCAAAAATAAATTTTTTCAGTCAATTTAAGCGTTTTTTACCGTTTTTCCATTATTATCTTGGAAGAAATTGATTTTAAAGAAAACAGAAAAAAGATGTATTTATTTAGTTCTTAAACTTTGTCTTTTTACACTTCATGAAAAATTAACTTTTTTTAAGTTACAGGTAAAAACGATTTTTCGTCATTTTTAAAAGATGTTTCATTTCGATGCCTTTCGATGGATATGGCCCAAAATGGGAACGTTTCTATTCTGTAGCATAATAAGGAAATTCCCAAAGTTTCAGTTAGATCCGTCCAAAATTCGCGGAAAAAATCCATTAAACTGATAACATACACACATGTACACATCCTTATATGAAAAAGAATAAAATTGCTCATAACCCATTTTTATCATAATAGAATTTTGTTTTGTACTAAAATACTTATGTGACTTGAAATTCGACACTTTTTGCCATGATGAAAATATAATTTACAAATATTATTTAATAAGCTATACACGGTAGTGCCTAAAAATGGAAATATTAAAGCTACATATACTTCAAATTTTCTTAATTATTTCGGAAAATTCACGATCTAGGAATATCCACCTGGATATTCAGCCCCAAAATCCAGGGTAATACAACAGGCAATATAGCAGGATCCATCAGTTGAATTTTTTTAACTGGACTAAAAATTCGCAAAGCTTATAATTCCCAAGTTTAGGTGTTATCAACCAAATGGCAACTCTAAACAAGAGCGCCATATCTACGTGAACTTTAATTTTTCATAATTATAGTGGAAAAATTCAAGGACTTGCATATCCCAAACAAATCCTCCTAGATTACAGTGGAGCCCACCTGCGATGCCGACTGGAATTCCAGCTCTACAAGGATACCTATGATTTATGTAAATTGAAACAAAATCTATTTCTCTATAATACTCATTACAGAATTTATTAACATATAGCAATTAGATAAGCATATTACCAGAAGAAATTTCGACAACGTTACAGAAGTAAAATGTATCATTGTCGCATTAAATACTAAGTCGAGAGGTGCAAAATTATGTATAATAATAAGTGACAAAAAGAATAACTTTATAAATTACCTTTTTCAACTGTATTAGCAGTAAGAACTACCAAAGTTCTTAATTGCTTCAAAAAGTGTTAGGTACATCCGAATTCAATGATATATGGTTATAAAATGAATATTATTGAAAAAAGACTATTGATTTAGATAATATCATAAAAGGTCATTTAAAAATTATTTAATAAATATTTGGCAATAGTTTATTTGCTAGAAAATTTAATTTTGTTTGATCTATTATTTTACACTCTATCTAATTCAAATCATTTTATTGAAACTAAATGAAATTGTTTCAAGAGAAAAATTTTTAACCCTAGAACAGTACCTATGGGTTGTTTCGTCCACACAAATCTACTATTCTTATTTTTCTTAATTTCTTTACTATAAAAGTTACATACAAAATCCATAAATACGGTTACAGTGTACTAAAAAATAAGGTATGGATGTAGGGTTAAATGTGCTTTTTAAATTTTAAATATCTAAAACTATTTATTATCCGGAAGGATGTGTTTTCAATAAACCCATAGGGATGATACGTTACACGTCGATTTCTCCTTTATATAAGCGACTGACTAAGTGTACGTCGCAAAACACGTTGCCCATTGTTATGGTTCTAACGGACTTTTTAAATAAATTTTTTCAGTATCCGTTTGTTTGTCTTTTACAACGACTGTACCTGAAAAATCAGTCACATTAACCTTGATGCGTGCTGTTTTACCGCGATGCAAAACCGCCTTATGACGTCACGGGCGAACGAACTATCGAGGGTATAAGTTTCGTTCGCCGAGAGAAACTGGTCGCAGTCTCCGGTGCGACATCGAAGAAGGATGAAGCTTCTAACAGCAGGTAAAAGTGTTTTGTATCAACTGCGCAACCTCAATTTGGTTCTAGCTTTCGACGTTTTAATACATTATAATATATTCAGTATTTTTTCTGCAATTTATAGTGTATAACTCCGTATTATTATTATTCTTCTTACATAATCTTAAAGTATTTAAAATATTACTTCAGAATACACCTTATAACATTATTAAATTTGCAATTTATATTTAGGACTCTTTGTTTTGGCATTGGGTGTTGCGGTAGCCGATGTTGCATCGGAGTTCAAAACCGCAAAAATCGAATCGGACATTATAGACAAAGCTCCAAATGAAACAATCGAGGTACAAGCACTTCCATTATTCCCTTTTATTTTAAAATAACTTTCCCATCGAAATTTAGATTCGATATTTATCTAAAACGTGTTACTGCTTATACAGATCAAATATGGTAACAAAGAAGTGAAGTTGGGAAACGAAATAACTCCAACGGAAGCCAAAGACATTCCAGAGGTGCATTATAAACACGAAGGCGGAATACTTTATACCCTTGTAATGACAGGTAATTACAATTTTTAATTAGTCGCTGTTCCTGTCAGTGTAGGTACCCATTTCATTTTTATCATTTCTTCCTACAACGCTGTGTGACCTACTTTCCAATTTGTGCATTTAATTAACAACTTGTAACATTTTGTTATGCCGCATAATTTATAACGAAAACATTGCAAGTGTCTGTAAGCTGTAGAAAGTTAATACACATTCTATTGGCAGGCAATCAAATGTTTAGAAACCATTAGAAAGTGAATGCAGAAATGTGAAATAAGTTAAAAGAAGTTTTTTGAAATAATCTGAAAAATGTGCTTGGAGAGAAAACTATAGAAGGGTTCGATTATCTCTTTCGAGTCTTTAATTTTAAAATCATTTTGTGTGCTCTCATCTTCAGCACAGTAAAATAGCTTTTGGAATGAAAAATATTTATAAATTATAAGCCATCGAAGTAGGTATTAAAGCAGCAAAAGGTTCACCAAAGACGTCAGCGCGCTTATTATTATCCGATCCTAAATTGTCATGTAAAGCCCGAGTCACTTTCACCGTGGAACAGGTTTCTCCTTTTGTTAGTCTCCTTCGTGGCGTCCAATGATTATTCCATAAAATCGAAAGTGGGAGTGTTCCTATTCAAATTGAATTTTATAAATATTATTAGTTTTATCACACTACAATACGATAGATAAATGTCTATAATTATAATACTTATTTTATATTACACCAATATATCTTAAAAATTATAAATAAGTGATTAGCAAATCGACTTAAATAGTTCGATATTAACATAGATTTATAATAATTAAATAAATTTACTATTGAAATAATATGTATATTATTTCAATTTCGATTTGATTGTAACCTATACATAATTTTCATTTAAATTACCGCCAGAATGGATATATTCATTATTCGCAACTTTTGACGTTGTTACTTTTTGTGTAAAGAATTGAGAATGTAAAAAAAATTCAAAATATAGTATTTTTGATAACTTAAATAGTCACATCTTTCAAACGTAGTCATCAAAATTGGACCCTATTATATGTCGATTAGAAAAAGTTACAGTTTTGGATTTCATTGATTGGAAACCAAGATAACAACAAATACTGCCAAATACCTAATATCTACATCTGGCATTTTGAAAGTTTATCTTTCAAGCTTTAATTTCTTTTTTCCGTTGACTCGATAGGTATCTCTGTTTGAAGGAAAAAACTGATATTTTTCGTGCTTTGCGCCAACGTGAAAATGTCTAAATTTTTAATACGTTCAGATTATTAAATCCTTAAATATCAATATCTCGGCTTTACAAAATCGTATACAGTCGATTGAAAAATTAAATTAAAGCTTAAACGATATATTTTATAATGAAGTTAGTGAAATTAATAGCAAAATATTTTATGCATTCATTCCATAATTTGGAATTACGCAGCAACATATTAGGTCCACTCTTTACTTACTACACTTACTCTCTAAATAAAAAGTGCTCCACATCTTTTCGAGACGTGCATATATTATACAATCAAAATCGAAAAATTTTATCTTGGACTTAAAAAGAACATGGAGGGAAATGCCCAAGTACAAATTAGAATAGTATTTTGAAATCCAATCATAGAATGTTAAAATTGGACAAACTACAATAGTTTCTGGTAAATTTTATCAGGTGCCTATAAAACTTTATTAGGTGCACATAAAATTTTACTATTATTTATAATAATTTTTACTAGAAACTATTGTAATTTTTCCACTTTTGATAGTCTGTGATTGGATTACAAACTACTATTGTATTGTTTACTTGGTAGTTTCTCTCCGTTCAGAAGTTTTGTGCCTATTTGGTTGACATATTAATAGTATAATATAGCAAAACTAAATTTAAATCTAAGACCGATTCTGGTGACAATGTTTAAAACATGAGGCTCTCGGAAATATTTTGAATTTTTCCAGGAGAATTGCTTGTGCAATGATAAATTATTTATCGCATACGTTTATTGCAGGGTCTATCTTTGTTTAATGAGGCATTAGAAGTCTAACTTTACTTAATTATAATACAAAGTTTCCTGGCTATTTCATGACATTAATTTCTTTTATGGATGGCCGATGCAGTCAATCAATAAAAATTTAGTTGATTTCTGCAAATCACAGATGATCTCAATAAATTGCAATCAAACACGGTCAATATTAATAGCTTTATATAATCAATCATGGTATATTTTAATTGATTTCGACAAACTTAAAAAATGATTAAACCAATTTGAGTCGATCACGGTACCATTCAGAAGTTTTATCATTGTGTTTCAAGTTTTATGATTGTGATATTTTGTAATAAGGTGGATTCATTGGGCTTTGCTGAAATTTATTTAGAACTACTGTTAAGGTGCCCGTTGACGTAAAAAATTCTTTAAGAATACAATTGGATACGAATAAACTGTAAAAGAATATATTACAAATATCGCATCTTTTTTAGATCCAGATATTCCAGTTCGTGGTTATAATCGCGAATGGCAGCATTGGGTTGTTGGAAATATCCCAGAAGATAAAGTAGCCAAAGGCGAAGTCTTGACCGAATACGTTGGTCCCGCACCTCCTAAAAACTCCGGTCTACATCGCTACGTTTTTCTTCTTTACAAGCAAAATCAAGGTTCCATTACATTTGACGAGAGGCGCATCGGAGCTAGGTACATTTTACGTAATGTATTTTTTTAATTGTGCAGCTTTACCCTAAACTAAATACCTTTATTTTATTTTTAAGGGATAAGAGAAGAAATCGATTTTCTGTAAAGAAATTAGCTGAAAAATATAACTTGGAAGGACCGATTGCTGGTAACTACATGAAAGCGCAATATGATGATTACGTTCCCGTTGTTCAAAAGCAAATTGGAATATATTAAATGACAAATTTTTAGAATGAAATAGTTTTAAGCTTTATACTTTATTTTATTTGTACATTTAAGTGATTTAATTACTGATAGTCTACCGAACTATATTCGATAAATTTAGTTTGATATACTTTATTTATGATTACATAATTATCTCAAATATAAATTCAAACTTTTGTTCGTAAGACTAAGGTGCCTATAACAATTGTAATTTTAATATATAAAAAATGTGAAAAAATGGTGTACTTTATAAATTTGCATGCTTTTTCAGTTTAAAAAAATATTTTAAACAGCATTTATACATAGTACGTACCTAATATGAGGAACTTTTAAAAAATGTAAAAACGCTTTCGCTTTTTTGTATATCGAGAGTTGTATTTTCACCGCAAAATGAAGAAGTATTTTTCATCGCAATTTAAAATAAAATACTTTCAAAATGTTCAAATGTTGTTTTCTTAAACTTTCCCATTCAGATATATGCTATCTCTAAGTAGACCGGTATTGATAACTTTAATATTTTAGCGCGACCACTGCACAGAATAGTTTATGAAACAAGGGTGAAAAGTAAACTTTTTCGCACGAGTGTCACGACACTTATCACGAGTATGAAAAAGTTACCTACGCCAGAGTTGCATTTTACACCCATACAGGCATAATAGGGCATTATACGCTACTAGGGCGCAAAACAGGTGATTCCCGTCCGTGTTGAATTTTTCGCCCAAGCAAAGCCATATATATACGTATACTATTTTTAACCCATCGGGAGTGTAATTCGACTAAAGTAACTTTTTCCAGGGCGTACACTTATCGACGGATAACAGATACTTTGTGCTGACCTCGGAAAAAGGCTAGAATTCAGGGTTTTGCGCCTCGAAAAAAAGAGATGAAAAGTCGAATTTTGCACCCGATGTGTTAACATAATATACACAAAGTTCGATAATTAGCTACTTTAGCAAATTATTTTTATATAATTATAAATAATACAATACTTGTATTCGCTAACGATAATAGCTACTTATACCTTAGCCAAAGATACAATGTTTTTTACTTAACTTTTCTCAGAATATAGTTGCTGATTTGATTACGGTAGTTGCGATGCACTTTAAACTACTTTTTTGATACACTGGGCGTAAATTTCTTATTTCCACTTTAGCGAGCGTAAAATGATAGTTTCACGCCCCTGGAGGCGTAAAATAAAAAGATACATGGTTTGTATGTATATATATTTATAATTTTATCCTTCTGTGGTCGTGACCCCGCCATTTCATGCTCGTTAAAGTAAACATAAAATGGAATTTCACCCTCACCGCATCAAAGAATATTGTATACGTATGCATCTCGGACGTGAGGTTTCCGCCCACGTCATGGTCGCGCGATACCCGGGCCTGCTCCGCAGGGCGCAGGCCCTCGTGTGCGGTTATCACCACGCGAGGCATAAAATTCCATTTCACGCCCTTGTTACAAAAACTACTATTACGCATTTATACCCAGGGATATGTATTTTATAAATATATTTATATAATGTGTGGCTCTTTTACATATTTCTAACTATTCGTTTTTAATTGATGTACTATAAACATAAGTTACAGGATAAATAATGATAATAGATGAGTTGCAACATATGATTTCTTTAAAGTAAACTTTAAACAATGCATTTATAGCTAAAATACGATGTCCAAATTGATTATTAACAAAAATATAAAAAATATATCCTCAAAAACCGCAACCGTTTGAAGAAAAAACAAGAAAAAATAAGATTACATGATATATATCTTTTGCTGTGCTTAAAAAGAAACTAAAAAGCAATTTTGAAGTGTAAATTCATTGAGTACTATATTTATACTTCTACATGGGGATAAACCTGCTATTGGTTTATCCCACTGAAAAATCTCAGGTGAAATCGTAATTAATCAGCTCTCACTAAAATCTTACTTGTTATCAATTGTGTAGAGTAGATTTTTATAAAATATACACTATAACAAGATATAGCAGATATACATACCTAGAGACTAGAAGTGGAGCAATTTACCTTATTCGTTTTATTGTTCACTAGGAGAAATATTTGTTTCACAAACGAAATGCGCGAATATTTTGATATACCGATGTACCGTATACGAGAAAAGAAGGCACTGAGCATGCGTATAAAGCAGGAAGAACTACGCGCCTGTCACGTGATCAGTTATATGACTTCCATGACGGTGAGAGATATTAGTTATTTCGTTGATGACTGTGACATAAAAATTGAATCATCAACATTAGAGAATCCCAAAGTTCAATAAAGAAATATTATCGCAATATAGGTAGATCGAATTGATATATTATATAATCTTATTCTTACGTGCTTTCATGATGAGCAGTACTCATTTTATCAACAGGTGTATGGAAGCTAAGGGCAGAGGTAAGAGCTGCTATTATTGCTTTGACGTACGCCATTTTGGCATAAGCGTCGACCGAATAGCGTCAACTGATGTAAATCAACGGTCAGTTCGAGCTATGGTCATTTTTACGTGTTGCTGCAGCTCAAATTACAATTTCTTTCAAATATTGACAAATTAAAATGTTTATTTT
This sequence comes from Megastigmus stigmatizans, assembly GCA_900490015.1. Taxonomy (NCBI): domain Eukaryota; kingdom Metazoa; phylum Arthropoda; class Insecta; order Hymenoptera; family Megastigmidae; genus Megastigmus; species Megastigmus stigmatizans. The sequence goes on along the minus strand of UELV01098111.1, from coordinate 4,187 downwards.
TTAATTCATCAACGAACAATCTTCACAGGTAGTGATTTTCTATGATATTATAGTTACACAAATCTTAAAAACAAGAAAACATTTGGGTTAAGTTCAACTTGACTTTCTTAACTTTTTGTTTTGATTTCAGGTAGAAGATTGAAAAATACTGCTCAAAAATGAAGTTGAAAAAAATATTAGAAACTAGTTTTACACAACTACCCAAGGAACCAAATCAAAAACTTGAAATATACAAATGTAAATACTGTGGACAAACATATGCGAGTCATATAACACGAATGAGTGTTCATTTACTAAAATGCAGCGGTTGCCCAGGTGCAGTTAGAGAATTATTACAAGAAAAGGTCAAAGACAAGATTCTTGAATCATCTAAGCATGGATTTAACAAAAAGGGACAAGTGAGAAATTTGAAAAAAATTTTAGAGGATAATTTTGTCTTGCAACCTCGAGATGGAAGTCAAAAACTTGATATTTTTAAGTGTAAACACTGTGAGCAAAAGTATGCTCGCAATGCATCAAGAATGAGTTTGCATTTACAAAAATGTACAGATTGTCCAGATGAAGTCAAAGAATCTTTGGAAATGAATGTCAAAGAAAATATTGTTCATAAGGTATCCAGAAAACTGATTCCAAAAAAATTATTGGAAAGTAGTTTTATTTTACAACCAAAGGAACCAAATCAAAAGTTACAAACTTTTAAATGTAAATATTGTGGGCAAATATATGCTAGACATTCAACCCGAATGAGTATGCACTTACAGAAGTGCATAGGATGCCCAGGATCAATTAAAGAGTCTCTCCTAGAAAAAGTGAAGCATAAAAGAGATCAAAGAAATTTAAATATAAAACGACGAAATTCTGAAAGTGATGATGTAGTAAGCGACGATGAAAACAATTCTGCAATGATACAGATGCCAACCGAAAGTATATACTTTAATGAGTCTTATTCTGATAATAAGTTTATTGATAAAATGACTAAACAGAGACAAAAGTACTGTGAAGAGCTTCTTGCAAAAGCAATTTATGCATCTAATGCACCAGTTAGCATTATTGATAATGATCATTGGCGCACATTACTAAATACTCTATGTCCACCATTTCAGTTACCAACTCAGCATCAGCTTTCAACATCTCTCCTTGAAACAACCTATGAAAGTGTTAAAAAAAGTGTTGATCAAAAAGTAAGAGATGCAATTTCTATTGGATTACAATGCAGTTATAGGTCTAATGCTAGAAATGAAGGAATCATACATTTTGTATTAAGCACTCCAGATCCCGTACTTTATAAATCAATTTCTTTATCAACTAATGTAGAAGATGAAAACTTATACATGGAGAAAATAAGCGAAGTAATCGATGAAGTTGGGGCTGAAAGGGTTTTGGGGGTTTGTTTAGATAGTTTATCTACTTGTGAAAATCTTTGGGAGTTGTTACAACAAAAATATGAAGAACATAATATTTCATTTTACAATTGTTCTTCGCAAACTTTAAATCGATTACTCAAAGATATATCAGACTTACCTTCTGTCAGTGTTCTATTAAAAAATGCTTCAAGAATGATAAAAGAAATAAAGCAATCTCATATGTTATCAGCATTATTAAGTGAAGCGCAGAAAGCTACAGCTGGAAAGAATCAAAATACTGTTTCACTCAAATTACCTGGAACAAAAAGGTGGAATTCTTCTTTATTATGTTTAGAGAGTCTATTTGAAAATAAAGATAACTTGCAGATTCTCGCTTATTCCTCAAAAGCTGATAAATATTTAAATAGAAGCACAAAAGAATGGATTGTAGATGATGATTTTTGGGTTAAAATAAATAGTTATATTAAACTGATCAGACCAATAATTAAGTGGATTGCACATCTAGATGATGAAGAAGCAAAAATTAGTGAAGTTCCTGAAGTATTTGTTGATTTAGAACAGCATTTCATTACCGAATTTCAGGAACCATCGTTAGTACTTCTGTCAATTGAAGAATCTAATCAGATTCTAAAACGTTTTAAAAATTTATCTTCCGCAGTGCTACAACCAATTCACTACGCGGCAAATATTTTAAATCCCCTGTTCAAGGGTGAACACTTAAGTTCATCTGAATTTGTTCAAGGTACTGAAGTTATAAGTAAATTATCTGGAAAATTTGGAATGCCAGAAGATGATATACTTGTTGATTTAGCGAATTATAATTCGGGAAAAGGAATATGGAGCGTAAATTTTGTCAAAAAATCAATTACTTTAATGCCTTCATCAACTTGGTGGAAAGGTTTTTTCAAAAATTCATTCTTAACCAAAATAGCAGCTGCTATTTTAGATTTGCCAAGTACATCCATAGCAACTACAGATAGGTCAAATAAAAGAAATTCTTTGAAAGATGATCCTACTGGAAAAATTATGTATATAAGTCAGAATCTTAGGTTATTAGATCCAAAACGAAATGACAAAAATAAAAATTATCAAGAAGAAGAGACTCAGGAAAAAATGGATGAAGAATTAATGATGGAAGGTATTGAAGTTTATAACGAAGATATTGAAGAAGTTCTCGTTGAAGACCCTGAGGAGGCCATGGAAGAAGCAGAAGAAATTACTGGAGACCCTGAAGAAATTCGTGATGAAAGTGGTGAAGAGCAAAATACTGGATTGTATATTCAAATTGTTAATGATGCAGGTGAAACATTCTATGTACAGCAAAGTGTTCCATTATAAAAAAATTTTATTACATGACACATTACCATAAAAATGAACTCATTTTAAACAGAATCACCTTATCATGCATAATTTTAGATTTCTATTTTTTATTATTGTAGCTATAAATATTAGGCAATTAATGTATTTATAATAAAATAAACAAATAATAATAATATTTTGCATTGCAAAATTCATTATAATCAAGTACCTTTGAAAAAAATTTGAAAAAGAATTAAGTAACTATTGCTTGATCATTGGTTACTTTCAACTTTGCTTTACTGATTGGAATATATAATATATTTTTCGTCACTCTAACCTCAAAATCGCATGTTTGATGCGACTTTACGGCTCTCGTGATGAAAAATACGGTTCGAGACTATAGGGCGTAAGAGGAGTGACGAAAAACGTCTCGTGAGTGAAATAATCCTCTTCCGCCCCCGTGTCGAAATGTACTATATATATCATAAGCAATAAGATATAACATACAGCTATAAAAATAACAATTAAAACTATCATAAGTATCGAGTACTAGTTACAACAATACAAAAATACAATACAATTATCAGATTGTTGGATCGTCTATCACAAAGTCAATGACGGTCATTTTAAGTAATGTAACGTTTCGTGACAAATATGCATGTTACTCAATACTGTATAGATATATCATGTATACGTGTACTATACTATAAGTGTAGGTATAACTGAGTTTACTGAGTATGACTGGAGCCACCCCAGCCTGCAGATATTGGATAATCGCAATAAAAAAAATACCAGTGGGCGTATTTTTAACTGCACCCTTCGATTATGCTATTTGTTTTATCTGCACCCTCTTAGTTTTTCCAAAAAAAATTAAAAACCATTCTAAATCATTGAAACAGCGATATCTCAGTAAATAGGGGTTCTATTTGCAAAAATAGGATACAGAAAAACTGCACCCTGGCTGTTTTTAATTGCACCCTCGCTAAATTGACGAATTTATAACTATTTTTTCCAAAAATACCGAAAAATCGTTTTCTGATTTTTGAAGAATATTATACCTGTCTAGTGCGCATGCGCAGCTACCGGAAGCGGGCACTGCGCATGCTCTCGAAAGCTCTACAGCGCGTAATTTTTAAAAGATTCAAATTTATAGGTGATATCAGCTTACGATTTTACAGCATAGATATAGATAAATAAATAAATTAAAAAATCTATAAAGGTATGAACATTTAAAATCAGCGTTCGATAACATCGGCCGAGGCATCTGCAATCCACGTATTTTTTATATACATATACACTATTATATATACAATAAAATACAGCTCTATATGAATTTCTTGAGAATATTGTAAAGGTTGGCGAAAAAACTCTTCCCCAAAATATCATGTTACAGCCAAGCTTAATTGCACCCTCGCTTTTATGTAAATTATTCCTATATATTATATAAAAACGTAAAATCATTTCCTGATATTTTTGGGGTTAGGTCCTACACACGAAAGAAAGGAACAAATATAACACACAAGA
>UELV01098110.1:0-12415 GCA_900490015.1 Megastigmus stigmatizans | reverse complement strand
ATATATATATATATATATATGTGTGTGTAAGTACTTATTTTTAAGCTAATAATATTTCTATATGATCTTAGGGCAAAGATGTTCGTATCTCAAATTTTACATTTTCCGTCTGCGATGTTTATATGGCCTGTATTAGGACAAGTAGTTGACGAAAATAATGAAGAGGAGGCTTCTACGCGACTCTTATTTGCTCATCTTCTTGAGAGCATAATTAGTCACGAATTTCCTACTACCAAGTTTGCATTGAAAGTGAGTTATTTTATATATTTTGGCTATAGTGCTTGATATAACTTTTATTCAATTATCTGAATACTAATACAAATTCATAATTGTAATATTGGTATTATAATAACTAGTTACATCCAAATACGTAATTATAACTAATCCTTGTACATTTTTTACATTTTACTAAAGAGATTGCGTTATATATCGAAAACTTAAAAATTGTTTAATAAAATTTATAGTTAACGAAAATGACGAAATAACGTGAGATCATAAATTTTTTTCAATATTAGAGAATCGTTTATGCTTCGATAATTAAGCTCAAAGTTAAGCACAAAGAGCCAAAATATGTAGTTGCAGACGGTGTCGGCATTACTTTTTGGAATTGTTTTTATACGTATCATTTTTTTATATACGTTAAGCAATGAAAATAATTTTAACACAATATATAGCATATTTAAATTGCTTTAAAACTAAGGTTACATTGTTTTTTCAAATTTTAAAAATTCACAAATATCAAACTAAATTTAATTTTTATTTAAGAGTGAATGCGGAGTCGATTGGTGGATGATCTGTGATAGATTACTTGCACAATGTTTTTGGGGAATTCTTTCATGGAGTGAAATTGTACATTATTTCGCTATATGTATATTACATCCACCGGATTATGTATTGTACTATTGCGCTTCTTTGCTAAATTATTGCGAGGCAGATTTAATGAACGATATTAAGAAAGGAAAAATGTGGCCTGAAGATATGGTAGAATATCAACTTATACTAATTAAGTTTACTTAGAAATAAGAATAACACTTAGCATTAGCATTAATTACTTTTATTCCAACAGATTTTTGAGTCCTACCGTTGCCACAGTCAAATAGGATTTATGGATCGCTTAAGTAAAAGGCATGGAGGAAAAGTTCTTCCACCAATGGTACAACGAAAATTAAGTTTTTCAGAGAATATTACTTCAGTTTCTTAAAACAGACATTTCCAATTCAAGAAATTTATTTGATATATTAGGCAGTCTCTTTTATGCGAACTTGAATATCGAATTATCGCGTTGTGTACAGTCGATCAATTAAATATGTAGGTATAGCTTGTTATACAAATAATAATCAAATGTCAATCGAGATATGAATTCCAGATGCTGAATTTAGTTTTTGTATAATACTATCTAAGTTATACATATTAAAAAATTATGTCCAAAATTTTTTTAATACAACTGGCACCACATTCGCCTTTTTCGTGCTTGTTTTCTGGGCGTAAAACACTGGATTCGCACTCATTTGTCGGGAAACATGTTTTGCTACTACTAATACATATTATTAGTGTGCTATGAATAAGTTCAGTATCAATGCTCTTTACAGAAATGATCAGTTGAAAAATTTGTAAATTATGTGTACCAGTATTTTGATGTAATAAAAACTAATATTTTTTTATAGTTTCAAATTTATTTTTCTATTAAAATTCTTTGCACCGAGTCCTGAGACATGTCTTTTAATTCAAGTATATAGATGTATAAAACATTTACAGACAGCAAAAGCAATTAGTTTAAAAAACTCATCTTGTAGCAGCTATATATAGATATATCAACAATATTATTCTTGTAGCTTGTGCTTGTAGTTTGTAACTCGACCTCTGAAGAGACATTTCGCGGCTTTAGTTCAATTTTCTGCGTCAAATCGCTAGCATGAAAATGTACCTTAAGTATACTGTGGCCTGTGGCTACTGTTAGTACTGTAACATCTAGAGATATGAAAATTATATTAGAAATATAAATTTTATTTAAATAAATTAGTATGTCCACATCAAAAAGTACAAGTTTATATAACCGACAAAGTTGGGAAGACTCGGTAAGATATTAAAATATATTTTTTTAAACATAACTTTGTAATGCAAAACTGGATAACCTACAAATTTTTGTTTTGTTCACTAGGAGTTTCCAATTTTATGTCAAACATGCTTAGGAGATAATCCGTACATAAGAATGGTAAGAATTTAAACATATTTTTACTTCTATAATTCTTTAATATTATAAATATGTCAATTTATTAATTTAAATGATTTTCAGACAAAAGAAAAGTATGGAAAAGAATGTAAAATTTGTATGCGACCTTTTACTGTATTTCGATGGTGTCCTGGTGCTAGAATGCGTTTCAAGAAAACAGAAGTCTGTCAAACGTGCAGTAGGTTAAAAAATGTTTGCCAAACCTGCTTACTTGATTTGGAGTATGGTTTACCAATTCAAGTCAGAGATTCAGCGTTGAAAATTAAGGATGATATTCCCCGTTCAGATGTTAACAAGGAATATTATGTACAAAACATTGACAGTGAAATCGGAAAAATAGATGCCACGACACCTGCTGGTGCAGTTGGTAAATCTGCTGCAGCAAGTGATTTATTAATGAAACTGGCAAGAACCTCCCCATATTATAAGAGAAATAGGCCACATATATGTTCCTTCTGGGTAAAAGGAGAATGTAAAAGAGGTGAAGAATGCCCTTATCGCCATGAAAAACCGACCGACCCAGATGATCCTCTAGCAGATCAAAATATCAAGGATCGTTACTATGGTGTAAACGATCCAGTTGCAGATAAATTGATGAGAAGAGCAGCTGCAATGCCAAAATTAGAACCCCCAGAAGACAGATCAATAACAACACTTTACGTTGGAAACTTAGGGGAAATATTAACAGAGAAAACTTTAAAAGACCACTTTTATCAGTATGGTGAAATTAGGTCTGTGACGATGGTCCCTAGGCAACAGTGTGCTTTTATTCAATATACACAAAGAAGTGCAGCAGAAGCAGCTGCTGAGAGAACCTTTAATAAATTAATTCTTGGTGGTAGACGTTTGACTATCAAATGGGGACGATCTCAAGGGAGACAAGCAGTTTCAGCAGTGGAAGGTATTAGAGAAGTCCTTGAGCCTGTTCCAGGTCTGCCAGGAGCACTTCCACCTCCTCCAGAGGGTGTGACTAATAATTTCTTTAATCTGCCTGGTATGATGCCATCTGGAATAATTCCACCTCCACCGATACCACCTATGCCACCAATAGTACCTCCATTTATGTTTGCACCTCCAATGGCACCATCAGCCCCTATTTTTCCACCAGGCACTACGCCGACTGGTATACACTATCCTAGTCAAGATCCATCTAGAATGGGAGCTTCTCAAGGAATTGGTAAGCCTTGGCCAGAAGAAAATTAGATATCTATGGATAAGACTGCTCTTAAAGAAACTTAATTCTTTTGTAATTTTAGTGACTATCTACAAGAATAAATTATATATTTTAAGATTTAAAGAGATGTGTTATTGTTTTATGTATTGTATCATTTTATAAAATATTTTATCATTTTTAATATCTAGCACTTTCTATTTCAAAGAATTTATCATTTCTTTATTTTAATGCTTATTGATTTAGATGTAAATTTTCATTAACAATTGTTAAAATGTAATTGCTGCTGTAACTACAAGTCGTAAATAACATTTAGCTTATTTATTCTTTTCCCATAATATACTTCTTCTCATCAAGATAATAACTTTCAACTCAGCGAGTTAATAAATATTCAGTATAGTAAAATAGGTATATTGGATTTTGTATACATTTAGTCATATACATATATCATGATTAAGTATTTGATATTTAAAAGAAATATACATAATAAGAGAGATTGAGTACTTAATTTTATTTGTAATGTGATTGTACAAATTATAATTATTCTATACATGATTTGAAAAATAAACTTTAGTAATTTACTTCTTTGATGATTCTGCAAATACATTCTTCATTTTTGGTAGCAGCAATCTAATAAATTCTATTTTTCGAATCATATCCAATAAAAGAATTTCTATTTGCTAATTCGAATTCTTTGATTTGAGAAAAAATAACTTGCCTCAGTTGGCCGCGAACTAAACGTTTTAATGGATGGAGTTACCTTTTGATAGACGAATGTAAGATGTAATAAAAATAAATTAATGAAATTGTCATTAACAAAATTTTATAGCATAAAAAGATTCATCAATCATATGAACTACAACAATTCCATAACGTAAAACTCAAGCTAACCAAATTTCATCATGGGCATATTTTATGAGGTCTCAGGTTGAAAACTTAGTCGTCACATTAGTAACTTTGGTACTTTTTGACTCAGAAGTTCATTTCATCACAGACCTGTACTTCCGAAGTAAATATTTACTTAAATATAGAAATTCCTACTTAGAATATCTTTTTTAACAATCAAATGTACTTGTGATGTGATAAATATTATAGAAATTGATTAAATAAAATTTTTGTTTTCATATATTTTAATTATTTGTTTAAAATTGTATCCAATGACGATTAATTAATTTCTGATCAATAAAAAGTTGTAAAGTTGGGAAGATAAATTGTCTCCCTTAACTGCCAGAAAAATTGATCTTGATCTGGTCCAGGAAAAGATTCTTTGTCATCTGCAGTTGAGGAGTTAATTAAATTTGATTATATTGAACGAAGTCGCCAATTTAAATAATATTATTCAATTTATTTCAATTTAAATTTTATTCTTGTGGTCTAAATATTTAAATTTCAATATCAGTAATTGTTAAGAATTAGGAAGGTCTACTTAAACTTTATAAATATTACTTGGGACCTGTAAATGTTCTAATGAAAATGAATTTATTAAAATCAAATATATATTAACTCAAACTTAAATATTGATAAAAATTTAAATATAGGTTAATTAAAGTATATTACTACACTAAGTTAATCAACACTTTTCTTAAGTATGTATGTGTACATAGAAAAAGTATCAAATTCAAAAAAACAGTCAAAAAAATAATTATAATTTTAAAATCAAATGCTGCTTAGCTTTTTCTGATTAAAAGAGCACAGTTGTTATTTTTAATTTTTGTTTTTAATATCATCATGTAAATAATTTTCTTTTAAAGCTAACTAATTGTTTTAGTAAAAGTTGTAGAACAAGGCAAGACCAAACTAATTTCGTTTACTTTTCGTATTTGATTATTATATCGGTAATAAAAAAATTATACACTAAAATGCTAATTTTACGTGATAGATACGAAATAGTACATTATACAATAATATTTTCATGAAAGAGGCTATATTAATATTATTTGGAATATGAAATAAAAAAATTATTGAATTAAGAGGATGTGCTATAGTCGGAAAGATTCCTTACCGGTTCTTGTATTTAACGAGAAATATAAAGATAGAGATTTTTGGAAAAAACTTGACTGGGGCAGGTAAACCTTATCTGTCACCATCTCGGTAATGATACAATCATTACATGGATCAAGTTTCATGGATGAAATTCCATCCACAATTTACAGAGATTTTTGTCTCTCTGCGAATTGTGGATAAAATTTGATAAAATTTGAACCATGTAATGTTTACATTATTACCGAGATGATGACAGAGTTTTTTGAAAAAATTAATCTCTATCTTTATATATTTTGTTAATTGCAAGAACTGGTAAGATAGGAATCTTTCCGACTATAAGCACATCCTCTTAAGTAAAAATAGTTTTAATTGTCATAAATTTAAACACAACAAGATGCATGTGGTTTAAGTAACTAAATGTATTAAATAAAAACAAGATTTTGCTAACTTTTACATAAATTCATCATAGAGTTATTATGCTTTGTATAAACATATTTCTAATAATAATTTGAAAAAAATTAAATAAAACAACCAATGTGACATTATCACAAAAACTGTAATAGGTATTTTTATATAATAAAAATATTAAAGTAAGCACTGGAAAATGATACATGGAAATTTATAAAATATTCTATTTTAATATTGCGTTGAAATTAAAATTTCTCATACGTAATTTTTTGAAAATTAACAAAGAAACAACTATTTAACGTCACAGAAAACCAGTATTTTATGATTTAACTATTATCTTTTTTATGATCCTGCTAAAATTCATAAGTGCCAAGATTAGCAGTTGAAATAAATGCAATTGTATTTCGTACTATCGGCGATTGAAGCATCTTGAAATTTTAACAAGAGTTCAACATTGATGGAATGAAGATTAAGAAATTAAAATAGTGATGCAGATACCAGTTACCTCTTCCAACGTGATCAAATATGCTTCTAAAACACCTTCACGTTCGTATATATACAAAACAATGATCTAAATATGTTCACACTTCTGTTTTTCAGTCCTCATGAATCGTAAATAGTTTAGCTGCTTCATCTAACTCTTCAAATACTGTCCCTCTGGCCAGAATCTAATAAAGTTAATATATTTATTAGAATATTTAAATGGATCAAAACTTGCATTAAAATTTCGATGTTTACTTCTAACCAAAACAATACTTTCATTAATAATGTATTATTTCAATTGTTTTTCAGTATTTTCAATTAATATGAAATTGACTAGTATTTACCTGTCTAGCAATAGACATGCGATTAAAAATATTCCACAGGACAATGCCGACCACAACGTTCTGGCGTAAATAGAAAATAACGCCTTTTCCATAATCATCCAGAATCTCAGGTTCCTTTCCAGATTTTTCTAGTGATTCTTCTTTTGATGATTTTGCTTCTTCTGGTGATGATGTTTTATGTTCTATTAATTCAATTTTTGGTTGTTCTGTGCTTTCAATTTTCTGCAAACAAAATTAATTTATTTATATAGAGAAAAAAACGTAAAAAAATAAATAAATAAATAAAAAATAAATTGCAATTCAATAAGTGAGAAGTAACATTTAATAGCTGTTATACCTTGAAAAAGAATTTATAATTTTTATATTTTTAAATATCTAATATTGTAAAAATTTGCAAATAAATTGGTCAATTTAGCAAGCGCAAAGAAAAATGAAATAAATAAATTTTCTGCAATTATACATGATATTGAAATTAAATAAAAATGTTACAATTTGAAAACTTTGTGAAGTTTATGTTATTCAATCAGTACATGATTAAATTAAATTCTTTTTTATGTTAGTGTATAACGTAAAATAATGGAATTTAGTTTTTAAAAATATAAAGAATTAGATAAATAATTCTAATAATAATTTTAAAGAAAAACATATTAACAATTACTTCGATTTTACTTGAACATTCGAGAATCAAATTTATCTTAAGATTTCCGTTATTTACATTAATTTTTTTCCACATACAAACTATAGATAAGATTTACGTTAATTTAATACGAATTAAAAAAATTTGAAAAAAAAAAATACAATTGATATATGTTATATTTAAATAAATTATAATAATAATTATAAATAAAGTTCTTGTTAAATAAAATTACCTCTTCGCTTGTTGATCTAATATTTTCATCAGAAGCTGTAACTGCTGCCAAAGGTGTATCTTCTTCTGTTGCTTGTGCAAATACAGCTACAGTTTGTAAATGTGCGTCAATGATTCCTATAGCTTCAAATCCAACTTCTGGTCCAAGATCAGACCAAAACATCGATTGATGCAGATAAGGTTTACCTGCCCCAGTCATGTTTTCACCAGCTAATCTTCCCGAGATTACAGCATGATCATGATGTTCGACTCTTCTTCTACCGAGTTTCACATCGTAAAAACAGGCAGCATCGCCTGCTACCCATAAATTACTTCGTGCTTCTAACTCAGCGTTAACCAAAAAGCCTCCTATTTCAGGATGAACTTCTAAATTAGATTCTATTGCTAAATCTGTGTTCGCTTCTACACCAATTGCTACTACAACTTGATCAGCTGGTAACTGTAGTAACAACAAATTTCATGTCATCAAATTGATTGCAAAATGTTTTTACAATATTTTAAATTTCTTGAAATTATATAAGATTAACATTTAAAATAATACAAAATTCCAAATAATGAACTAATACATTCAAAATAATTCATCAATAGGACCTTAATTTAGTTTCACATGAATTTATTTAAAACAATCTAATGATATTAAAAAGAAAAGTTGAATGATTATTATTAAACTCACTATTTGACCATCTGTAAGTGTAAGTAATAATCTATCATTATCCAATGCATAATCATGGACTTCTACATTAGGCACGCAAATTACACCAGCAGATTTTGAACGTTTCGTAGTCCATTCGCTTAAATATTTTGGCAAAATTTGTGCTAATAAAGAAGGTTCTTTACAAATTTGATAAACCTGCTGGCTATCTGATGTTCCTGTAAATATTATATTATACTTTAATTAATTGAAAAATAAAAAGATTATGAAACTAGTAAATTAGTAGTTATAAAGTTTACGATTTCGTGCAATAGAAGTTGCTAACTCTGATCCTAAAAAGCCTCCACCAACAACAACAATATCCTTAACTTCAGAATTTTGAATATTATTGGCTAATTCAAGGTAATCCTCCTTTGTTCTGAAGACTATAACTTTTTCTTTAGCTTTTTCATCCATATTTTCAAAACCAGCCAAATTTTTAGGTGACGCACCTACAAAATAAATATTATTATATTTTATTTAAAACTTTTATAATTCTGATTCTTAGACTATTAGGCACAATGTTAAATTTACCGGTAGCTATAAGGCATTTTTCATATTTAATTTGATAATTATCATTTAAGAAGACAGTTTTTTCAATCACATCAATTTTTTTAACTGTCCATCCTCTAGCAACTGCTATACCACCTTTTTCTGATTCTGACAGATCCTGAATGTCTATGAAAAACTCTGGTGGCTCATAGAATAAGCTATGAAAAAGCAAAAATTATTATCTTGAATAAATATCTCTGCATATTAAGAACTATAATTATCTACCTTCTTTTTGTGCCGTTCCATTGTCGGAATTGTAATTTAGACGACATGCATTCATCATTATTGTACCAGAGTTCTTTAGATAATGGTGGCCTCATGTATGGTAAATCTCCTTCACTAGTTATTATTAAAACCTGTTTTATAACAAATAATTACTTAAATAATTTAAAAAAAAATAAATAAATCATAAATTAGGAGATGTTACTGAGATATCCTACCTTACCAGTATTTGCATTTAATGAAATATATAAAGATAGAGATTAATTTTCGGAAAAAACCCTCTGTTAGCATCTCTGCAATTGTGTAAAGATTCCGTGATTCCAGTTTTAAAAAATTTCATCCACATTTCACAGATTTTTGTCATAGTAAATTTCGGAGATAAAAATCGTTACGAACGAAATTTTCGACGAGGAAAATCTATGCGCATTACGAGATGAATACTGAGTTGCTAACAGAATTTTTTCAAAAATTAATTTCTATTTTGGTATATTTCTTTAAACACAAAAATCGATAAGGCACGAATCTTCCCGACCATAGCACATCCCTTTAATTCTTGTCTATTTGAAAAAACATAATTTCACCTTAGCTGTAGGATCTCCAGCTTTTATAGCACGAAACGCCGAAAATGCTGCTGTACCACCACCTATAAGTAAGTATGGTACTTCATTTGGTATTTCACTAGACTCTGATGGATTCTGGATTACTAATGGACGTTTTCCTTCTGGTATAACCAACTCTGTTAATAGAAATTACTCTCTATAGTGATATTTGAACTATTATAGTATAATAAATTCTATTTTGTTATTTAATATTTGATTAACTTACTGTCTTTATCGTCATCACCCAGAAACCACTCCAGATACTGTTGCGTAAAAAAAGAATGGCTTGTTGAAAAATGTATAAGCGTATATTAATCAAATTATTATTTATGAAATAACACCTTTCTGGTTGACAATATCAGTAATAAAACAGTAGAACTATAAAATATAAGAGTTGAAATTTACCGCATATACAGATACTCCAGCCAAAATAAATGCCGCAATTAGATGTTTCCAGTAGTTAAATCCCGGATCTTTACCCTCTGGACCACCACCAGGTTTGTAACAATCTTCTGGATATGCTGCAGCACAATTAGGTGGGCATGAATAAGTTCTGTCTTCGCAAGGAGGTCTTACACGTTCTGGTGGCTTTGACTCGTGTTGTGGTGGTGCGGATGAATGTGGAGGAGGTGGCAGTGGTGGTGGTGGTGGTTGCAGAGGAGGAACTTTTTTGCATGGATCGGGCAGACATTCTTCCACTTTAGCTGTTGTACCAGTGGTTCGTGTTTTTTTACTTTTAGAACTGTACCTGACGAAGCCTATACTTCCAAAATCTGGAAAATATTATGATCTTAAAGTATGTCAATAGGATATTTTATACAGACTTGAAGGCTGCTGATAATTACAAGTCACAATTTTTGCAGGAAACTATAAGAAACTCAAACTAAATAAAAATCTAATTGATTTTCATAAAATCATGATGAACCAATTATTATTTGCATACCTATGATGCAATCTTCAAATTCATTATGCAAATATCTATAGATTTATTATTACAGTATAATGAGTAAGTTTCGTATCTATCCTAACTGTTAAAAAATAAAAAATAACAATAAATAATAAATTATAATTATACTTAGAAAGAAAAAACTAACAATATTCTAGTTTATCTTTGATTTTAATTATGTAATTACAATAGAAATTTTAATAAATATATCCATTTAATATTTAGTAAGCAACATATTCATAATTTTTATTTTAACTGTATAATAGCAATAGTAGTGTGCATATAGGTGACCATACCAAAACCGAAATAAGAAATTAATTTTTTAATTATTAATGTAGAAAGTCAAAATACAATTTTTAATAAAACTTATTTCTTCATAAATTTGAAAAATCGTATATTATTTTTAAACAAAGTGGTAAGAAAAAAATGAGAATTTTATCAATTTTTAAAATTAGAAAAAGTGAGGTTATGTCTCCCAGCACAAACTTCAGACACGCGACTTCCATGCAATCCCTTCAAAATAAGTCTTGTCGTCCAAGTTCGACTATTAGAATTAAATAACAAACGATTTAATAAGCATCAATAATCTCTGATATTGTTGTAAAAAAATATAAATCATTAGAGGCATAAATGTGCACGAGAGTCATTGGATAGAGAGCCGGTCGGCTTTGATCTCACCCCAATGAATTAGAAAATAAAAATGGGTCTCACCGACGCGTTTCAGGGGTTCGGAGATGTTTTTGCTGGGTGCATGCCTCGTTATCCTCGACAATTGCCCAACGACGCGGCCGTAACTTAACATTTTGGCCCGCGCCGACTATCTATTTGCACAGACGCACACTGCACAAACACGTTCGGTGGGAAAAACGTCGTCGGTCTTACGCAATATGGTGGTCGGCGCGCGTGCGGTAGTGCACGTCGTCTACAAGATTCGTTTTATCTTTGATCTGCTGTTGATTGTCGACGCGCGCCGTCGACAGCCGCCGCCGGTTCAATTTTATTATCATCACGTGTTTCGTACTATACCTAGTTCACCCTGGAAGAGTGTTGTTTTGCACGATTTGTTCACATATTTTTTGGTTATTTTAATTCATCTTATAAAAATTATAAAAAGCCAATTTCTTTGTTTTCGTTCTGTTATGGTTTTGCTTTTGTTTAAACATTTTTGTAGTTATATGTTACACTAAAATATTTAAAGAACTGGAAACATTGGTTACGCAAATGGTGTTTGACTTAAGGTAGGTATGCATAAGTAAACCTTATAAGTATCGTACTTTTTACTCCTATTATTTACTCAAGGTTTAATTATACCTAATGGTTAAAATGCAAATCGCACCATGTGTTTCATATATTAGATATTATACTGTCGTTGATCGATCTCGTATTTGTGAGAAAAGGTATCTATAGGCCCGAATTCATTGTTGTGAGACAGGCATGAGGCGAGCTTGAGACGGTGATCTCAAGACAGGCCTTGCTCTCTTTTGGTTGAGGTTGAGCCTCTGCTCTCGAACTCGATTAATGAATGAGATTAAAAATATATTAATAACACAATTTTATTAATATACTAATAATAAATTAATAATCTTGCAGTTTATTATAGTTTTTGGTTTATTATGCAAATTCAATTTTCATTTCATTTGATCGAGTTCAAGTTCGAATTCGAGAGCGGAGGCTCGAATGAGTGTCAGTGATCACCGGCTCAAGACTGTCTCACGAGTCACGACTATGAATTCGGGCCCTTTATATAAGTATCTAATGAAATCTACAAAATATGTATAAATGTTTTTGCACAAGATGCGCTGTTATTTAATTTGAGTTTAAATTCCATCGTTACTATATAAACCTCATGTTTATATTCAGATAATGTATGAAAGCGTGAACATATATGAAAGGACAAGCTCTCAAAAAATATTCATGC
>UELV01098109.1:0-12253 GCA_900490015.1 Megastigmus stigmatizans | reverse complement strand
TAAGTATAGTAAAAATTGCAGATCATTCATATATTAATTTTATGAAATTCTTATTGAATAACACACAATAAACAAAACAGTAATAAAATTATTACAATGATTTTCAGTTTTTTAATCTCCTTATATTCTCCAGCTCTCCGTTATGTCTTTCCATATAGCCCCAGCTATAAAGTCCATTTGCATGCCACATCAGCAAAAATTGTTCTTCAGCAATATCAAAAACCCCAAGTATATTATTCATGTAACACTCTTTAAATAGAAGGAAAAACTAAGTTTGTTTATTAATTTTGCAATCTGAGTAAATTTGCAAATTGAATTTCCTTCCTTGTATGAAATTGACACTCTGAACCCCAAAGTAGAAAAATTGACGCAAAAAAGTAGGAATTGACTGTAACTTTTTGCGGGGTTCAAAAAGTGTTATGTTAAGTTATGTTACATACATATTAGAATAAATAATTAAGTTTTTTTCAGTATATTAGGACCATACTTTTGCAGCAAAACCCTTAACAGTGGAGGAAAAACTAAATTTGTTTATTGATTTTGCAATAACAATAATTTTGCACAATACAACTGCCATTCCGATTTTAAATTCTTGTTCAGCGGTATCGAAAACCCCCGAGAATTTTTTAGCGTCAAAAAGTAAGTAGACGGAAGCGTCATGACGCTCGCTTAATCCAATTTCTCTGCGTCTATAACCCCTCCAACTCTACTCCTACTCCTTCAAAAAAAAGTAGACATTCGCAGTGATTCGCATTACGGCGTGCCTTTAACGCACAGAACTTACAGTTTTCGTCGCACTTGTCCTCAGCGGCAGCCAATAAGAGCATCGAAAATCAGTTTCTATACCAACAAATATATATGTGTTGGTGCGAACGTGACTGAACAGACTCAGGTCTCAGAGGCACGCCGTACCGTATACGAAGGAGAAGGGGAAGTGCCGCTTAAACCCGAAAGGTAGACAGACAGTGTGGCAATACTCATTCGACTTGGCGCTGGCATAGGGATAGATAGGCCGCTGCAGACGAGAGAATCGAACTCGAAGCTAGTCGAAGCTATACAGTCAAGCGTGCGTCGTTGGACGGAGCGCATTGCTCCTATATATATATATATATATATATACATATATACTCCTGGTGCCGTGTTTGTATATAAACGTGAACAAGCAACATTAACAATCTGAGTGATCGCGTGTGACAGTCGGATTTGAATCAGTTGTCAAGGCAGTTAATATAATCAAGCGGGCCTGAAGTCTACCGAAATATCTTACTCCTGCAAACAAAACAGAAGACGCGGGTTGTGCAGTGCGTATAAAGTACACGCGGAGTGAGTGGATAGCAGTGATGAAACTATGTGCTCGTGTAACAAAGCATCCGCATCAACTTTATCTTGTGCATCTTTGTATTGCTTGAAGCAAAGGTAGCCGTAGCAGCCGTCTGCGATCTCGGGAGACCACAAATTCACGGATCGAAAAAGAGAGAGAGGAGAGATAAGCAAAGAGTGAGACATCGGATCAAAGGCAACGTGCTCCCTTGGGGCTTCTTGACTTAGCGGACGATCGAATAAAAAAAACTCCGGTTTTGTTATGGTGAGTACCTATTATATATGCTATGATCGTGGATGTTACTCTTTTGTTTCAAGCTCGTGTAATTTCGTAACGAAAGTGAGAGAGAGGTATATATGTATAGTGTTACTTTTGGTTGGTTCGCACCAGGATTAACACTTGCTGTCTCGCTCGCTCGCACGGATTGTCAAGGGAGCATCCATTTTGTTTACACGCAAGTGATCCGCTTTTCCCAAACTTTTGTCGGTTCAATTGTATTTTGGCGTTTGACAACTGCGTTTTCGATGTCAAGCTATTTTTTTCACGGAAAGCTTCGGCGAGAGCTACTCGAGTGTCCCGTCTAGCATTTTTCTCTGTGATGAAAACAAAAATCGCGTCGATTGATCATTGCGCTAGTGGTATCGTGCTCCGTGAAGTAAATATCAACTTGTGTTTACAATACAAGTGAGTGGTTTTGTCAATATTTTTATAGCGTTATGTGGAGGGTTTAATGAAATTTTTTAAGAAATTTTATTGAGCGTCGTTGACTTCTCTAAATTTAAACCTTATTACATCACACTTCTTTAAATGGCACTGTGTGTGTAAACAAATATTGCACCTATCATTTTTCAATTGTTTTTATATTGTTTTAAGTACACGATCATTAAATTATTGGGGTTATTATTTATATATAACTTTCATATTATTGTTTGTTACAGAAATGAGATTCTATCGTCTACGTTTGAATGTTGCAGATAACATGGACATGAATTTAGAGAGATATATTTAAATAATTATTGGCATTCAATATAATGTTAGTTGATAGAACATCACAAGAATATGATATTTTGTTTAGTCGTTAACAAAAAACAAAAATAAAAATGGTTAACACATCTAGTAGTATTCCTCGAATACAAGTCTTTCGACCTACATATGAAGAATTTAAAGATTTTACAAAATATATTGAGTATATGGAAAGTCAAAATGCCCACAAGGCTGGTATTGCAAAAGTTATTCCACCTGCGGAATGGGTGGCCCGAAAGAACGGATATAATGTGGACGATATAGATCTTACCATTCCTGCACCTATTTGTCAAGTAGTAACTGGAAAGCAAGGTCTTTATCAACAAATTAATATTCAAAAGAAATCTATGTCTGTAAAAGAATATGAAAAACTTGCCACATCAGAAAGATATAAGACGCCAAAGCATTTCGACTATGAAGATTTGGAAAGAAAGTATTGGAAAAATATTACTTATGTTGCACCTATATATGGTGCAGATGTTTCTGGTTCCTTGACTGATCCAGACGTTAAAGAATGGAATATAAATCACTTAGGAACTATACTGGATTATGTTAACAAAGACTATGGAATATCAATAGAAGGAGTAAATACAGCTTATTTGTATTTTGGAATGTGGAAAACCACCTTTGCATGGCATACTGAAGACATGGATTTATATTCAATTAATTATTTACATTTTGGTGCTCCAAAGACATGGTATGCTATACCTCCGGAGCATGGTCGAAGACTTGAGCGTCTGGCAAATGGTTTTTTTCCCTCAAGTTATCAGAATTGTCCGGCGTTTCTTCGACATAAGATGTCACTTATATCTCCTCAAGTACTTCGACAATATTCTATTCCTCATGATAAGGTAACTTAACTTAGTCTTATTTTTATTGTAATTTAATTGAAATATCATTATTTATTTAATTGAATTAAGTATTTATTGATTTATTTGTTAATAAATAGAACAGAAACTTGCATAAGTATTGCATAAGTGGAAATTTCTTTAACATCTTCAATATATTTTACAGATAACACAAGAAGCTGGTGAAATTATGATCACATTTCCTTATGGCTACCATGCAGGATTTAATCATGGTTTCAACTGTGCTGAATCAACAAATTTTGCTACACCTCGATGGGTTGAATATGGAAAAAGAGCTACTCAATGTACATGTAGTTCAGATATGGTTAAAATATCAATGAAAACTTTTGTTCAACGTTTTCAACCTGATAGGTAAAAGCTGCATTAATTTGTATTTTTATAATTAGCGAATGTTTCCATAATTTGTATAAAACATCCAACATATAATTATTAGGTACGACTTATGGTTACGGGGAGAAGATGTTGGACCACATCCAGAAGATCCAAGGCAAACTGCAGCTCCTCCTCCAACTGCGATGGACATGCTTTGTTTACAAGATTCTCAAACATCAGATGGTTATAATGATATTGTACCAAAGAATAAAAGGCATACCATTCATCATAAAAAGAATGTCAGCAACTCTGATGAAGATATTAATATAAATTCGATTCCACCTGATATTCCTCCAGACGTAACAAACGTCTTACATGAAATGGAAGAGACTGACGATCAGCCAGATGAACAACAGTTAGAAGTTTTAGAAGATATTTGGTTAAAAGCAGGAGAAATGGGTAAGAAATTTGATTCTCTGTTATTAATTTTTAATTCATGCCATATAATTTAATTTATGCTGTATAATTTTATTCATGTGATCATATTTATTCAGAAATTACAGAGGCAAACGTTTATGACGATGGATACAATCGTAAAAAGAGTCGGAAAAGGAAGCGGAAACCACATAATAATTCGGAGAAAAGAAAATCAAAAGTAAAATCTGGTGCATCTAAATGTAATGCTCAATTACCAGAAATACCAAAAGAAGAATCGGAACTGCATCAAGAAGGTGGGTTTTTAAATATTCCATACATGGTATTACCTAATTTAAAGGTTCATAAAAACCAAAGTCCTCTAAACTTGGAACTTAATAATTCTGGTCAAACAAAGAAAAAATTAAAAACCAAACCACCTATACTCAAAAGAAATATTAACAAAGCCTCAAAACAAGGGTTAATAACCCCTGAAGAGCAAAGTGTTATTGAAATAGTGCCATGTATGAGTATGCCCAATTTCAAACTGGCAACTAGTCCAACAACGGATCCTCTTCGTATTTTAGATGAGGAAGTAATAAGTAAAGAAAATGCTACTTCAGAATTTCTTTCCTCTGACTTAAATAGTACAATTAATCCAGAGACTACAGAAAAATCTGAAAAGAAAAAGAAAAGGAGGTCTAAAAATGGCGAAACTAACAAATGTAAAGCAAGGGTATCGAAGAAAAATAAACGGAAAGATCTATCAGTGTTAGATGTCTCGGATTCAAATACTCTCAGACAGCTTGTAAGTGGTCAGCATGCCATTCAAAAAGCAGCACATATTAAAAGCTTATCTGCTACAGTTATGGAAACAAACGTCATACCAGAAAAAACCCTTCTTGAAGATAGTGAATTAAACACGACACCTGTGAAACATAAGACTGCTGTAAATATTACTAACAATGATAGGGAATTTGTTTCTGATAACTTGCCACAAGCCATAACAAGTTCAAATTTAGATAAATGCCCAAAATTATCAAGCATTAAGGTTAATCGTCGTCCGAGAACGAACAAAAGCAAAGGATCTGTCAGGAAAAGTCTTCTAAAACCACCAGTTCTTCAAATTCACATTGATCAGGAAGAAGAGACAACTATACCTGATGCAAAATCGGAACTAGACATTAATTCAAGTGAAGTTAATTCAACTTTTAACAATACGTGGCCTGTGATGTCGAACGATATTTCGACGATAAAACCTGTTGATACTTTGTTTAATCGAGAAACAGTTTCCAGTCAAGATATCTCTACTTTTGGACAGCAAAGCTCATTGATGCATCCTTTTCAATGTAGGCAGTCTTTAAGTAATCAACGTGCTAAATTTGGTCTGAACAAACGTACAGATTCCGATAAAGATTTAATTAATAGTGAGAAACTCCCAACAAAGAATTTTTGGCATGTCAATAACCAGACGGTATTTTTTACGAGTAATCAAGAAATTAATACGGAATCGCACCAGTTATCAAGTACAAATCAAGTAAATAATGTAATTATATCAAATGAAAAAAGTTTAATGTCTGAAAATTCGATGTCAAATCAGATAAATTCAATATCTGGAAATTCGATATCAAATAGTACAGATGATAAACCTCAGACTTTCACAAATTTGAATTCCAGTCCAAATGATCTACCACCATTAATAAAAGTCACCCCGCAAATACTTTCAAACAAATCACTATTAAGCGAAAACAGCTTAATAAATAATAAGTCCTTTCATGTGGATCCAGAAAGATCATTATCAAAAACTAATGAAGCGCCACAAATGACTTCTGTAAATTCTCAAGCTGATCATAAACTTTCGCTCGTTTCTTCTGCACAATCAATATTAAAAGAAGAAATTCAGGAGCAGTCTAAAATTACTACTGGAACTCAAGTAGATATCCTACCACCTTACCTAAGGTCAAACGATGAATTATCAATTACATTAATACCTAAAAATAATAGTTCATTAGGCTCAACTAGGAAACAAGCATCGCCTAGAAAATTAAAATTAAAAGACACTAAAATCTTACCATTTAGTGACACAGAAATTTCAATTATAAGAGAAAAATCTTGTGTTTTAAATGAAAACAAAAGTTCAAATGTGAAGAAAAGAATACTCAAAGATGCACAACACAATCTTGATAGCAGTGGATTAAGTGATTTTATTATACCAAAGCTGGAACCTGAATTCCGTATAGATTCCGAGTCATTGATATATATCAAACCAGATATTAAAACAGAGTACCCCGAGGAACCTAAATGCCAATCCAAACTTAATACTTCTACAATAATTCCAGAATATATTAAGCCAATGCTGTTTCCAAGCATACCAGACCTCAATACGCTACAAACGTTTAATCATTATTGGAGTGCACATACACCGCATTGTGCTATATGTGCAGCATTTGCTTTACACAATCACAAAGGCAGCAAACAAATGTCTCCTGAATGGCAATTATGCAAACCAACAGTATTACCTGAATGTTCGCCTATATGGGTAAATATATTCACTAAATAATTAGTAAAAATTCAAAAAAGATTTTAGATAATACTAAACATTAATGATTACTTTGTTTTAGGTTTCGTCAGATCTCTTTGCGTCAAATTCATTAGAACAGCGAACGGAACCAGAAAACAATAAGCTTTTGCGATGTAGAAATTGTCAAGTTACAGTACACGTTTCTTGTTACGGAGTTACAGTATTGCCTTTAGATTCACAAAATTGGGCTTGTGACATTTGTCAGTTTGGCAAATCAACTGTTGTGAGTATAATATTTCATATATTTTTTTTTTATATTAGAAATGGTAAGAAATGTATAAAAATTAACTTGTTTAATGTATTATTACAGATGTGCTGCTTATGTCCATTACGGGGAGGCGCTTTGAAAAGGACGAGCGACAGTCAATGGGTGCACGTACTTTGCGCTCTTCTATTAGGTGCAAGATTTCGAGATCCTGTAAATATAGAACCTATTAATGTACTATCTGTCAATCGTCCTGCAATTGGATTAGAATGTAGTTACTGCAGGCAGAACAACGGCGCATTATTGAAATGCCATGATAAACAGTGTAGCACACAGTTTCATCTCACTTGTGGTCTCTTGAGTGGTGCGACCTTTGCAATATTCCGACAGGAAAGTTGCCAAATTCAGGTGTGTATATACGTGATTTATTAAAATTTCATAACGTTAATGTATGAAAAGAAACAAACTTTGAACTCGTGAGAGAACTATCGATTATATTAAATGATGCTCAATCGAGATTCGCGTGTTACCGGCTTTCATACCGCAGCAAACGAGACGGAATGTCGTCCTATCAATGGGAATCCCGCGCCCTTAATTGCTGTTTAACCTTGCATGATTACAATCACGCGTTTGCAAGAGAAGCTTCATGATGTCTTGTTAAAGTTATTCAATACACTTATGACTCATCAACGAATGAATCTCTTACGTTGATGTTGGTCATGGAACTTGTAGAAACGTGTGTATGTGGATACATGCATATATGTGTAATATGTAAATAATAAGAAAAATACAAAATCTATATTTTTGTGCATAATATATTAACACAAACTTTTATTTGTTACAGGTATTATGTAGTAAACACGATACAGGAGAGAAAATACCTATAAGACAAGGAGAAGTCGTTTACGCGAAACACAAGAACACGCGATACTATCGTGCAGACGTAGTATCTGTATCCGATAAAATTTGCTTTCTGGTGGTCTTCAAGGATGGAAGCTTTTCGAATGATTTACCACCAGAAGATGTAGTTGTAAGTTTCATTATTAAATATCAGAAGACCGATTTGAATTTAAAGCCATGATTAAATTTAACATAATAATATACTTTCTGTTTAGGACTACAAACCTGGAAAAATGCCAGAAATTGGAACAGAAATAATGGTTAAATGGAAAACAGAGGGTATTTTTCCAGCAACATTTACTGGAGTTGATCACGCTATCACATACACGGTACCGTAATCATTTAGTATACTGTATAGATTCTGATTAAAATCTCTTTACTAATTATATATAATTAAATTCAATCATTACAGGTCTCATTTGAAGATGGATCACTACATCAGTTAAAGCGTAGCGATATATATAGTCTTGAAGAAGAGTTACCTAAAAGAGTGCGAACGCGTGTGGTGAGTTATGTTTAAATCTTGACTTTGAAATATACAAATTCAGAGTTTTAAAAATATAGACTACCTGCGTGTACAGTTAATGTACTGTAGAGTTTTATAAAAAAAAAAGAAAGAAAAAATTATATGAGTAGGAAATACATTTTAATCTATGAAGATCTAAGATTGCATTTTTCAAACTCCACTAATTCCTTGCAGTTGATAAAATGATTTTTTATACAAACTCTTTTTTATACTTGCGCAAAACTAAAGTCATTTATTTATTTAAAAAATGTAAGACAAATGTGGCAAGGAATTTCAAAATCAAGCAGAACTTGCATTCACATTTGCGAGTAATTTTTTTGTTATTTTATTTTGGTCGATTATTTTATTCTACTTTGATTATTTTTTATTTAGTTCCTTTAATTTCACGGTACACATGGATTTTTTTTTATTAATTTGTTTTTTATTTTTATTTTATGTTTTTGTTGGATGTTTGCTGTGTATTTATACAGTCCACTGCAACCGAAATGCAACATCGAGGACACCTATACGGAATGGAAAAAGGGAGCGAAGAGCAGAGGAAGGTGAAACCACCGAAAAGACTATAAATTTTTATTAGATTTGCTAAAAGTCTATTTAAAAAAGAAAAAATATTTAAATTTATGAGATAAACCATCTTTGAAGTACACCAAAAGTCAATAGGCTTGTCTCTGCGCTTTTTGAACATCCCCCATTCATTAAGCAGTAAGTCAGTTTATTTCAAGACTCTTGGTTATTTATAGTTAGCTTAAATTTTACTTGCAGTTAAATGCGTCATGTCAATAGCGTTTGTGTAAGACATTAATTTTATGCGATTGTACAAAATGCAGAGTACTGAGTCTTAGTTTTATGTCTAGCTTAAATCTTTATTCGTATCAATTATTTTGTATGTACGTTTGCATTTCACGAAAAGAACTTGTATATTTATGAAAAAAGAGATACGAGGGGAGGATCGTGTTGAAGAAATGATTTTAAATTAACTATATATATATACTTTGTAATATCTTGACAAAGAAAGATCAGTGTAACTTTGTATAATTTATGTTTTTTTACGTTCAGTGTAAGTATAGTAAGATTTTTAAGTAGATAATCAATTATTTAAGAATTTTACGAAGTAATAACTATGTTAAGTATTATGTACGCCGTAAGAAATCTATATATACACGTTTATTTATGCTTAAATGTAAATGTATGTCTATTTTGCGTCTACAGAGTCGCATAGATCTTCCCTTCGTAGAAAAAAATGCTCTGTAACCACACTGTACTGTAGATACATATAAATATCGTGCGTACATATGTTTGTAAGAAAGTGCTCGGTTTACCTGTGTAGCGTCATCACAGGAGAAGTACATAACAAATTACAATCTACTGTAAGGCTATGATGAACAAGCGAGTGCACAGAACGACGATTATTATAAACGCTCAATCGTGTGATCATTAAATCTTTATCCGATATTCCAACACAACTTTTTTATTATTTCTACAAAATATTATCCCAATCTACCTTAATTCTTTAAATTTCGTTGTAACTCGACCTATCTTATTGGATTATATTGGATTTTAGTGCCACCAAAAAGATTTTTTATTCTTTTTTTATATCATAAAAAAACTATTAATTTTACTTATAACTTGTAGCATATTTTATATTTTGTGCAATAAGATGTATGCTTAACTATAAATGTTGAGTTGCAATAAGAACCACTGAATCTGTTTGCTTTGTTTGTGTGAGTTCGCTCGCTTTTAAATGTGCGGCATGCAGAGGATTATGAGTAGGACGAGGCGGATGATGGGCGAAAGAAAACCAATAACACCATTCACTATAGGATAAATCTGTTTTATTGTAGCATCAACTTTTATATACTTCTCAAACTTAAATATAATTCTTGTCATTAAAATACAAATTCAGGAACAACGGCGGATGACAAAAACTAGCTTGTATGAGAAAACACTTATTTTTTTTTTTCTTTACACAATATTTGTCTATCTTTCTCTCGGTTTCTTTCACACTCTCACTTTAGTGCGCGATATCTATCTCTTTCAGACTCGAAAAAAAACTAAACTCCCTCAACTTCTCGTTTCTTTTTGCCTTTCTCTCTTCGCGACGCTGGATCTCCTCAATTACACATAATTAATTAAATAGCGAACAATGTAGCAGCAGCGGCCGAGCATTGAATGTTTCGCGCACATAATATCCTGAGAAATATGTTTAACTAAATAGGTACTTAATATACACATACACAGAGGCGGCGGGGGCCCTTTTAGCTAGGAACTGCTTTGGTGCCAGTAAATGTCTTTATTCGTTTATTTTTTTTTTGTTTTCATTTTTTTCTCTTTATTTTCTTTTTCTTTATTTTGGCACCCAGCAATGCATATATGCAGACGTGTATAATAATAATATATAATATATTATCTTAAGCGGAATGTACATTAAGTGTTTGCCACGATGAGCAAATGAATTAAGTTACCGGGTGCAGCTTGGTTGCCGAACTCGTATGCGGATCGGTCAATTAACGCTTAGTGACTAGATGAATCGTCGATAGCCCTTTTTCCATTGCTGTTTAACTTTCGTAATCATGACTTTTCCACAATGCGTTCTGTTGCTTTTATTTGTCTCTAAATCCTCACGATACATATCCTAACTCCTCGTCGGGTGTCTGTCTCTGCTGGCGTCGTTGCTTATGGAGCAGCTCTCGCTCGCGATCGCGCGCCGCGCTCTCTCGCATGCGTTGATACATCACGGGCGCGCGCGCTTGCGCTACTCTCGCATCTCTATCCCCCGTCTCTCCTTTCTCTCTTCTCCTTCTCCTTCTCCTCCTCCTCCTCCCCTCTCTCTCTCTCTCCTCATCCTTATCCTCTTAAAGAGCATTGGCCTTCCTCTTTTCCGACTCCGACTGCAATCGTACAAAGATTCTCCGTTTTTTTCTTACTTCTTTTTTTTGGTTTTTTATTTTCATTTTTGTGATATTGATGATTTTTATTGATTGATTGATGGATTGATTGATTGATTTTTTTGATACAATGCAAGGCGAGGTGATGATAATCGTGAGCGCGCAATTGATTCTTATAGACCTTTTACCATTTTGATTCTCAGTAGCGAGTTGACGATTTTATATATGATAGGCGGCGTATATATATGCATATATTCATTTCACATTATACATATATACGCATGTGTGCGAATGATGCAATGCGGCGATCGCAAATGACAAGAGAAAGAGCGAAAAAGAAATGCATGTATATCTAATTGGGAGTGATGAGCAGAAAAAGTGTGTATATATATGCATGGTGGTAAGTGTTAATAAATGATGAGATATGGATTTTTGTTTTTAAAAAATTTTCTTTACTTTGGCAGTCTTTTATTTTCCATTGGATGATATGCGTCAGACGTGCATTTATAATAATTGAAATTAAATTAAGAAAAAAACAATTAAAAAAAAATAAGTAGAAATAGGCATTAAGTGAAACAAGTAGCGACGGTGATGGCCGGAGGTCAAAACCTTATCGCCTTGCGGACTACCCGCTTGAATAGTGCGAAAAGATGGAAAATGGCCTTAAATATAGAAAAGTTGCGTACTTTGGCGGCCGGGTAGAGGAAGGTGTCGACCTCGGACTGTCCCATCGGCGACTTGGCGATGCACTTGTAGCCGTCCATGTCCTGCCAGCGTATGTTGGATATGACGAGGTTGCCGTTCGGCTGGACGTTGAAGCGCGGGTCGATCAGCTGATTGCCCTCGCCATCGAGCCAGTAAATGTGAGCCCGTGGATTTCCGCTGGCCTCGCAAGGCAGCTCCACAGTCGAGCCCATCTCGGAAAAGTACAGGGGCCGGTGTCGCGTGATCACCGGGCCGCTCGAGCTGCTGTGACAGTCACGCCCGGCAGCACCCAGTGTACCGTTGCCACCTATACTCGCCGCACAATATACACCATCAGGCTTATTTCAATTAAGAACAATTGCTACAAAAGACCCTATTCCCCTACTTGTGTCTCTCTCTCTATCTCTATCTCGAGAGTATATAGCTGCTCTCGCCGACTTCTTAACTCTCTCTCTCTCTCTCTCTCTCTCTCTCTCTCTCTCTCTCTCTCTCT
This sequence comes from Megastigmus stigmatizans, assembly GCA_900490015.1. NCBI lineage: Eukaryota > Metazoa > Arthropoda > Insecta > Hymenoptera > Megastigmidae > Megastigmus > Megastigmus stigmatizans. The sequence continues at coordinate 19 of UELV01098109.1, read as the reverse complement.
CTCTCTCTCTCTCTCTCTC
>UELV01098108.1:0-11530 GCA_900490015.1 Megastigmus stigmatizans | reverse complement strand
CACCATAGCTGAGCTATGTTAGCACGTGAGTGCGAGAGAGAAGGAGCGCACGCGGCCTACGAAGGTATGCTCGCATAGTAGGGTTTGGCCGGTAGAGTGAGGGAGAGAGAGATAACGCGGCCACGTTGGCCAACGCGCTGACTCAGACCCTACTGAGAGTAGGTAGTGCCACGCCGACGGCCCCGAGCCAATTAGAAGGCCGGTAATTCGATATTCATATCTCGCGCCGAAATAACAGGTGGCAGCCTTGACCTACGATAACCCAATCCAGGCCGGGAATCTAGGTCAAGGCCTATGTAATTGGAGCAGCACCTGCGCGACTGATAACCGGCCAATGACCTGCGGCCGCGCGCGCGAGCCGGAAGAGTGGAGAGGAGAGAAGAAGCGTCGAGGCGAAGAAGAAGATTCGTCTCGCCCCATTTCGTCAAGGACCTCCGAGGACACCAGACGGGATACCACGGCTTCTTTGTACGCCATTGTGAGACAGCCACGTGCGATCCGCAGCAACCGCGCATTAGTAGCCTAGTTGAGGAAGAGGAAGATAGAAAGAGGGCAATCCGAGCAAGGACGAGGAGTTGGTGGACGGCATTAACGTAAGTGGGTTTATTCTGGCCTGTTACGAACATTTGTTCGTCTGGCCCGCGCCATCAATCTCTCTCTCGCGTCGGCTAAGTGTCGCGACGGAACGCCGTATCAAAGAAACGCAGTGCCGGGTGAGTGCAAGGGAAGCCGGACGAGTCAGGCGGGAATCGTGTATATGATATTGAATAAACGGAGTGTAATCAATTATAATTAATTCCGCGTGTATCTTTCTGCGTACACCCTTATGCCGCCGTTCCTTCCTTACTGCATGCCGTCATTGTGGTGTCCGGTGAGGGTGTAAATCGTTCATTCAATAGCATCGGCGTCAGCGGTCGGACAGCGTGGGTTTCGAGAGTATCTCCTCGGCGAATCTCCTCTGGGATAGGGGGCTCAGGAGCAGCTGGGAACGAGGTGAGTCGGGGACGGAAATTGCCCGGCGCCCAACACCATCGAGAGATTAAACGGCAATTATCTGTCCCCCATAAGAAAATAGTGGCCCGCGCGTTACGGGTGATTGAGTATCATTGCTTAATTGTAACCCGGAAAACCCGTCACAAGTTTTATAATGTTAAATTTTTAAATTTTTAAAATTTGCGTATCGTAACAATGACTGCTTTCTAATAATTAAACAAGATAAAATAGAGTCTACACTGGACGTTTTTAATGCTTTCCATCTGTCTCTGAAGTTTACAGCAGAAATTGAAAAATCAAACAACTGAAGCTTTTTGGATGGGGAATGCATAAAAACGAACAATTATATTGTCACTAACTGGTATAGAAAACCTACTGCATCGAGGAGGTACATAAATTTTCTTTCTCACCATCCAATAACACAAAAAAATTGCATTTGTTTATAATCTAGTCGATAAATGTTACGTTCTCTCTAAAATACTCTTTCACAAAGGAAATATTAACATTATTAAGAAATTCCTTTTGGCCAACCACTATCTTATGCATTTTATCAATAAAATATGTTAAAAAAGAATAAAAAAAAAAATAATGTCTATTACAAATAATGCTCCAAATAATAAAATTAACCAATTACTTATTAAAAATAATATACTTTTGCCATATATAAAAAATTGACGCCGTTTATTAATAATATTATACGGAAATATGATATTACAAGTATCAATAAAAATATCAATAAATTGAACAACATGATAAGACTTGACAAAGATAGTTTAGACCCGTTAGACACGAATAACATTGTTTATAATATTGGTTGTAATGATTGCGATTTTATATACATAGATATGAGCAAGCGAAAATTAAGAAAAAGCAGAGTCGAGAACAAACGTGACGTAAAAAATATTTCGGAAAGATCAACACTTCCTCAACATGCGTACACCACTGAACATACCTCAATCAATTTTGATAACGTAAATATTATTGACAGAGAACGGAACAAACTTAAAAGAGTTTTCTGAGATGATGAACATTTTTTATTATAAAAACTCCTTTATTAGAATCGAAGACACAAATTTCATAAAAAATGTTAATAAAACAATCCTAAAGTTAATACAAAAGCATTCCTAAATATTCGTAATTTCTTGCATAGTACTTTATTTCAGTTATAAGTTTTATTTATATCAATATTCTGACCACAGCGGGGCGGGACGGATCCAAGTAGCATAAGATCAGAGGATGTTCTCGGTTCCTGATGTTAGGAATGGTCCGTGGTGCGTCTATAGTCGACAGCGACTGGACTGACTTCGGTCCGCCTACTAGGAGACTATACGTGGGGAGGAGGTGGATAACGCTCACGGTTGCAGCCAGTGAGAAACAACTCTCAATTAGCGCCTGTTAGCTCCACAGCTGTGCCACTTCTTCCGCACGTACATTGCTCTGGTGATTGAACGTTTGCTACGGACTCGGTTTTCGTCTCGTTGGTTGATCCCCCCCCCCCCCTTAGCACCTACTAATCGTATAACCCTACATTTCCATATAATTTTCAGAGTCTCAGAAAACTCTCCCGCAGTTATCATATAGATGATTTAGTACATAAATTTCCTCCTAAACGACCACACCTATATAGGTGCTACAATTAAAAATTGACAACGTTCATTAATAATGAGTGAAAATAGCGGAGGAAAAAAGATGAAAGTGAGTTATCCGCGTGTTTAAATTTTCTGCTTTATAATTTTTGACAATTTTTATTTTTAGTCCTTTTTAATTTTCCCGTTTTTGATTTTTCTTTACAGCGTTTTCACGAGTCATTCGTCTAGCGATTTAGGACGAACAATGTTTTTTTTAATTAAATGATGTATTAGTGTATAATCTATTAAGTTACGTTTCACCATTTTCTTTGTGTAAAATATTTATTGTTTGTAATTAAGAAGTGTAAAATTTGTTATTAGCCTGAAGAGGAGGGTGTAGGTTGTACACCCTCGAAACGTTGCAACAATAAAGTTTTTATTTTGTCTCTATATGCGTTCCATGAAGATCAATTTAGCCTTATCACTTATTATTATAAGACATTTTTTTCATTCTTAAAATTAATAAAATCGTTACAACTTTTAATATTATGGTAGTACAATTCTTCAAACAAAAATAAAAAGTAGATTTTTACTCTAGGACCATCCGCTGTGCAACAATGGTCGATTTCCGAGAGTACCTTTTTAAAAGAAATCGATATATCTCGAAAAATAATATATTATTTTCAATTTTTCAAGAAAACACTTTTTTAGCTTAACAGTAAATATCAAGTATTCGAACTTCAATTTGAAAGTGAAAGAGAGAACTGCTCGCTGCTCGGGCGACTATCGGGATTTTGGGCTTTCAGCGAGTGCACTCGGAGAAGGAGTTCCCAAGGAGGTTCGGCAGAAATACGGAGTCTGTCGCTGCTGGCTCTGATGGGTGCCGTCGATTAGTATGTGCTGAGGTAGAAGCTCCGACAGCAGTCGGTGTCGCGTGAATTAAGGTCTTGCGAGGACCTTGTACCCGTACGTAACACATCCGAGGTCACGACGGCATCGTCCTCGATGCCGTGTGCTAATCGTGAGGCAAAAATCAAAATTGTGTAAAAGGAAGCCTTGAATGTTTTAAGTCAAAATTCCAATTAAAAAGTTCAATCGGCCCTTAATAATATTTTTATCAATTTTTTTTGTATAAAAGAAAACGTTAATATACTGTTGAATTTTATCTCACTTTCATTGGGCTTATCGTAGAATAGTGGGAAAACGTTAATGTGTGCATGTATTATGTACATTCTCGCTAGGAATTATCATGTCAAGAATATGCATGTGCTGCGCTAAACACGGAGATGCATTGTATTCGCTAGCTTTATAATATAGAATGTTATACGCTAAAGATTTTTGGTATTCTTTTAATGGGTGATTGCTTCGCTCTCTGCGTGAGTGTTGGATCGACTCGCTTTAGCTCCTCAGTTTTTTGTTCTGTTCTCAACCGCTCTCTTTCTCTTTTTCTAATTTACATAGAAAATATTCTTTTTTACACAAACACAAATTACAGAATACAAAATACAAAATATAAACTGCAAAATATTAAGAACGATTATTCGTTTATATTTTTTTATGTGTTTTCCTTCTAGGTATGCTAAGTTCGCATTGGCTGGTAATTGATCGGCGATAATTACATTTCTGATTGTGCTTGTGTATGGGACTTTGCGTTCAAGCTACTACAAGCTAGGTGCCTGAGCCCTATAGGCGATTAGTCGTGCTCGTAGGTTTCTTTATACCTGTGTTTGTCGTAGCGTGAAGTTTCTAAAATCGATCTGCATGCTCTCTGGGAAACGAGCCTCCAGATAATTGCCATGAGGATCAGTGCGTCAATAAATCCTTTTCCCGCTACAGGGATGTGTTGTTCGAGGAATGCTACTCTCTCTTGCACGTTTCTGTATTCGCCCAACGTCCGAGCCTTTTTGAATTTTTTTATAAAGTTCGAGCCTGATTTGAGGGTGACGTACGCCTTATGGCTGTCTTGACATTTCTGTTCGTAAATTCATCCTTTATTGCGACACATATGTGTTGTGTTTCTTAAGGATCGTTCCCTTTACTGTTTATTATTTTTTGGATGTCTAAAGCGAGGTCTTGAAGTACAGTCACAATTAGGTTCTGTGCAATTTCGCGCGATACCTTAAGTCTGGCACTTGGCGTGAGTACTACACATCCTGGTTGCAATTTTAAAATAACTGAGCCTTTGAGGTACTCTAACCTATACTCAGTTTTTTTGGCAGTGGATGAAGATCCGTTCCTGTGACTATTTTAATTTCGCTGAGAGCAATACTTAGGATTGCCCTTTCTGTACAAATTAATCTTTCACTGAGCTTTTTATATTTATTTACCTCGCTTGGTTTCTTGGAAAATACATATTTGTCTTATGGAGGTTCACTGGTTTTTTCATTTTCGAGGAATTTTTTTTAAAATTTTTTATATGTTCACAGCTAACCTTCTGATTTGTCAGTTATAGCAATTCAACCTTTGCAGTTGATAGTTTTATGCAAGAAAAGCACAGGAGAGAGAGAACATTGCGAATAGACAACAACGCTGTAAACCTTCATATCAATGAATTCGATGTGCTTATTCGTATTTATTTAGTTCGTGACACATTTTTTGCACAAGCAAAGCGCCACGTTGCCCACGAGTGAAAATGTTACGGTCGCCCGTACCAATGCATAAACAATAAAAATATCCATATCTTTCGATCTATTGAATATTTTAGCCTGAAACTCACACCCAAACTTTCTTTAGGCTTTGCTGAATAATGCCATGTATTAAAAATTTTGAAATTCAAAAATTCCTGAGACACTTTTACTATTTGAAAGAAAATGTACAACATTAAAAATGGATTTTTGTTTTGTATTTTTTTCTTCTATTACTAAATATGTTTTAAAGTTTAAACATATTACATCAGTTTCTACATGTATTCAATAATATTTAGCCAAAGTTTCGAAAGATTTAATTTCTTTAGCTCTATAGTTAATTTGACCTTTTTTTAACACTTTTAATAGATGCATAATTTTTGTGCCATGTTCTTCTACACTTTCAGCGAATACCATGACGTCGTCCAAGTAGACATAGTATCCTTGAAGGCCAGCCAGGGCTAAGCTCATGCCGAAGGTATCTATGGAGCAACGGAGACCCATAATCATACTATTACATTCATAAAGGCCTTATGGTCCTGCAAAAGCCGTGAGCTTCGCGCAGCTTTGGATCTATTGGAATCCTTGTTTTAAATCCGCAATCGTTATGTACCTTGTAGACGCCAAATGCTCTAAGATATCACCCGTAAAGGACAGTGAATGACAACTGCCTACTGTGATATAGTTTAATTAGTAAAAGTAGTTCACGAAATGCCATCTTTGGTTCTCTTGAGCGTCACATTTCTTTGGTACAATCAAGCAATTTGATAAATAGGGAGAATCCGAGTGTTTTGTAATTCCTCTTTGTAACAGTTACTGAATTTCTTTTTGCAACTGTTTCCGCAGTACATGTACGTGTCTAAAGTATTTGGCTTTGATTGGCTTATCTGTCTTAGTTTGAATTACTCGTACGAGATAAGGTGTGTCACCAGAAGAGGCTCGCCTTCTAACTCCAATGCAAAGCGAATTAAGCTTATTATATCTCGTACATTGACGATTTCCTCTTCGTTATATCCTGCTATACAGACTAGGGTTATGCTTTTATCCACCTGCTCTATTGCGTTGCTATCTCCATGAGATTTTATTGAATCGATTTGCTTCTATTCGAGCCTTATGTATATATGTTCGAGTACTTATATAGCTTCTGCGTCGCCTGTAATTGCGGACTGGTCTGCGATTGGCAATGAGGATTACGCGACGCAAGGGCCGATTGGACTTACGCTTCTGGCTGCGTTCACACATTACAGTATAGTCGCACACGAAGGCTACTCTCGTAATCGTCAGCCGTCTTTATCGCTTCCCGGAGGGTATGAGGACGATCAATTCGTGCCTGCACTTCTAAACGCTTGCCAAGGCCGAATAAAAATTGCTACAATACCTGCTGATCGATGTAATGTTTGCGCAAATCACGATCTCTGATAGAGCCGGAACGTTGCACCGTTTCTCGTGTTGCGGGTCGCAGTTGTCTGCAACGTCACGTACAATTTTTGAGAAAGCACAGAACTTATTGGGCTAACTATCGAAGGGCGGTATTAAATTTAACAGCTGAGGTATGGTGAGCGGACGGGCTCTAAACTAAGTGCAGCACGACACTGATCGAAAAGAAATTTCCTTGCGGACGATGTGCGTAAACCTCGCAGGCGACCACTCCACATTTAGCACGAAAATGTAACGGAAGACCGGCATGATGATCGCTATTGGCTTGGAGCGATGTTTTTCAAGCTTTTGGGCAAGGCCAAGGAAATAAGTTCTAAGATTGATTGAAATATATCGAGTGCTTATTCGTATATCGAGGTGAGAGAGACAAAGAAATCTGCTCGCTACGCGAATTCTCGATGACTGTCGGGCTTTGCTCGCCGAGCTCGGGGAAGGAGAGTGCAAGAAGGTTCGATGGAAATGCATAGTCATCCATTGCTGGCTCCGTTTGCCGTCGAATGATCGGTAGGTGCTGAGACAGAAGCTTCGCAGAGTGGGTGTCGCGTCCACCGAGGTTGTATGAGAACCTCGTGGCGATACAGGACGCTAAATTTATATCAATAAATTATACATATTATGTTTATAATAAAACAGACCTACGATAGCTCAGCCGGTAGAGCAAAGTAGTCAAAATCCGAAGGAACCAGAATTAAACCCAAGCCTCGGTCGATTGATACAAGAACCTTTGTAAAATATATTGCATATGCTTTCTTTACAAATACCCCATGGAGTTTGGTAGGAGCAAAAACAGAGAAGGCTTAAAAAATTTATATCAGATAGATATTCACGGAGGCGCGCGAGATGCTTTTTTTTGCATAAAATTTGCTTCAATCAACTCGTTTATAAGTGGATGATAAGATTGCCAAAAAAATTGAAAGACGTACATCAATAGATTTTGTCTCACTTTTTATGACAGTCAAAATGCTTTTTAATGTTAAATATCTGCAGCAAGCTTTCTGCAAAAACTTGCTTTTTTAAATAAAAGACCCTTAAACACAAGCATCTAAAATTTCTTTTTTTTTAAGATCATTATTACTATTTTAAAGCTGCTGAAGCTAGAAATTAATTCATAACAAATGAAGAATGCGATAAATGTTTAGGCGAAGCTGTACATTATAAATTTCCTAAAGCTATTTGTGAATTATTTGCATATATATGTATATTTCACAATCCAAAAAATACAACACATATACAACCAAGGTAGGGATCTAGCGCCTCATGACTGGCCAATAATCCAATAACCCAAAAGCTTCATCAGCAGGTAGGGATCTCGAGCTTCATAATCGACCAATTTTTCAAAAACTCAAAACTCAATCGGTTAGGTAGAGATCAAATGCCTCGTAACCGGGCAATAACCTAAATATCAGCCGGTAAGATAGATATCTATAGCCTCATAACTGATAAGGTAGGAATGCACATGCACACACAGCAATTAAATATAAACGAACAATAGTAAAAAAAAGCTCGAGCGGAAAGCTGAAGTGCGAAGTTCGAGTAGTGCAGGAGTGAGAGAAAGAGAGAGAGAGAGGGGCAAAACAGCATGGAGTAGGCTCCGCGGCACCGGGTACTATAACTTAATAGAAAAAATAATACAAAATCAAATTAACATTTATTAATCATTATGAATTCAATTATAAACAACGACTCCGTTACATGGTGCTCTTAACGTGTGCCAATTTTTAGGGAAATTAGGGAAAAGTGAGCGAGCAGATTATAATAAAACGGTCGTATAGCTCAGGTGCAAATTTTTATACAATGTGTGTGACTGTAAAAGTGACTATATTCAAGTGAATATAATATCTCTCACTGCAGTAATTAAAACGGATTAATAAGAACGATCGAACAAGTTTCGGTAAGTATGTAATATTATTACGTCCTTAAAAAATTAATTAATAATTAATAATAATTTGTAACATTGTAACCTACCCGCGGATGCTTGTGTTCCCAAGGATTCTTGGGAGAGGTGATATCGGGTCGAGGAATAAACTAGATTTAGTGTAATTAGAAATAAATGAATGTATTGTATTATATTTAAATTATACAGTTTTATATTTAATAGAGGCTTCCGGACTTCAATTAATACGCTGTTTTAAAATAAAATAGCGAAAATATATCTTACAACACCACATAAATAACATGATTTTCGTTATTTTCGATATTTTGCGTTACTTTAAGATTATTTAAAATACTTAAAAAAATGTATTTTTCACGATACTGTAATTTATTTGGCGTCATTTCATGTTAGGGATGGTTGGGGTTAGCTGCTTGTGGGGGTAGATTCATTAAGAGGTAATAACCCGAAAACAAACATATATTTGCTATGAATCTGAGTCGCAGACTGTTAATTATTACGAAATGAAGCAAGCTTTAAAATATTCTGAGTCTAATTTTAAATATTTTGCCTTTTATAATTCATTAATTTGATAATTTTTTTTCTGTAGAAGTCATAACTTAACTAAAGGGTTTGTTACATTGTTTAAACACTGTGGCAGCATACACGCTCATGCTTCGCTATTACTATGTGCAGTTACGAGTCAACATACTATTTAATTGAAAAATACATTGCGATGCTTTGTTGCCGCTTAATTTAATATTTTCGACGAGTCAATAAAAGTTATTTTTACCATATCTCTTACTTTTCAGGGACCATGACGCGGCCAGAGCTAGGAGATTTATTCTTTGTTATTGTAATGATACTGCTTGTTTTTTTTATAGTAAGTTCGCGCTCGTCGCGTATTGGGTCGAGCGCTAGACACTTTAATGTTATTTTTTCCCTTTGCACGTGTTCGTAGTCGCCACGTAATGGCACGACTACTAGGCACTTTTTTATTTTCTCGTGCATTCACAATCGTCGCGCAATGGAACGATTGTTAGGCACTGATCTTATTTTATACGAAATTTGGTAGATTATGTAACCGCGCAATAGACTGCATAATCGACAAGGAAGGAAGGATGTGCTTGCTATTTAATCAACTGGCATAGGTATATTATTCGACCGCACATTGGACTGTATAATCGCCAACAGTTCGCTTTTTATTTTTTTTTCTGCCAGTTTATTAAGGTTTTAATTGAGTTTATCTTAATCTCTAGGTGGATTAAACGCCATGGATTGTAGAAATGGACTCTAATCTAGCGATTATAGATAGATTATGCAGCACCGCATTGGACTGCATAATCGCCGCAAATCGTCAGGGTAAGATCGATGCTTATGCCTGCTCAAGCTTCTAGCTCAAGCTTTTTTTAATTATATGAACATATAAAATATATGTAAAAACGGCTATTCATTCATGAAAGAAATAGGAGCTGGGGAAGCTCTCAAGAGAGAAGCATAGCTCGTGTCTCAGGCGAACTCGAGAGAACAACTGAATGAATACCGAAACATGGTAACACGATGGTTTTTATACCCGCAACAGTTGAAGAGCTATCTCCTCTACTAAGAGCTTTACAGTTGTGGCATTTGACATATATACATATATGCAGGGTGTTAATGAGTACAATAATATGCCATATCGCATTGGATAGAGCACAAAATTCTAAGTGGACAATTATTTTTTAACTTTACGATTCGAACAATATTCATCGAGTAATCATTGATTAAAAATTAGCCCAGAAAGTCAATCAGGAGGCGAATTCCAGACAGGCGGAGTAGGGTGGCCCGCTGAATATCTCCTCGCCAACCGTGATTGGCTGGAGGAAAAGAGTATTAGATCTGGATGTCGTCAGCAAAGATCATGTGTTCTGACACGCTCAACACTGAGGGAAGGTCATTTATGAACACAATAAAGAGGAGAGGGAGCTTATCCACTAAGAAGTTAAGCCTCCTGCGTCTGCTACCGCCTGGAGCAAATAGGTGTAAAACCACGTGAGGGCCGCATCCGAACACATCATGCGCCTTGGCTTCTGAAGAAGAAGAAGACCGTGACGCTTGAGAGGTTGTCTGTGAGAGCGTTTGTGTTAGAGCTAGATACGGATACATCGAAATTGAAGGCGATAGGACAATTTGGGACATTTTGAACATTTATATGGGACGAATCTGCCGCAAAGTTGTTTTTAAAGTGCGTGCTAAGAGAGTCTAAAAGGCGGTCGACGTGAATACGCTTTAATGAACATGTAAAAATGAATTTACACGTGTGAAATGGGGTGGAAAATTTGAAACATTCATTTGTAATATCATGGCCCGCGATGAAAGGCGACAATAATTTATTATAAGAAAGCACAGATGAAGCATCGTGTACAATAGATAAATCAAGACATGTGTGTGAGACATGATCCTGATAAATGGCGTGGTGTGTAGGTTCGGAAGGAACTAGAGGAAGTGAATGTGAATTATTGAGATCGAACATGTGCCGGAAGGCAACTAAAATCCCCAGTGACAATTACATTAGTATAGGACGATACGAAAGTGGATAGAACATTATATAACAATTCGGGGTAGGTATTTCGAGACCGCCTATAAACGACTGCGACTAAGAGGGAGTTATTTCCATACTTGAGTTCTAGTATCAGGAACTCAGGCGAGTTTGAAAAAATCGTCTTGGATATTGCTAGTATCTTAACTTTAAAGAAATCGCGTTGTGGAAAAAATTGAAGCCTGGTAATTTTATTATAGAGCCGGAGTCACGGTCAAGAATAAACGTGGATAAAAACTCACATTTACCTAATGAGTTTTAGTGAATTTTGGTGAACACAGCGCTGTAGCGCCGCACGCAAGCAGGAGCATATACCAAGACCAACTATCAGCGGATACAGAGAGAGAGATAGAGAGAGAGAGAGAGAGAGAGAGAGAGAGAGAGAGAGAGAGAGAGAGAGAGAGATATTTGTTTATTTGCAAATTAATACAAAAACTAAAATACAACCATATACATATGG
>UELV01098107.1:0-12441 GCA_900490015.1 Megastigmus stigmatizans | reverse complement strand
TATATATATATATATATATATATACTTACACATTTTCCTATAATCCGAAAAAGTTTTCCTAATTCACGAAAATGTGATGCTTATTAAATTGAATATTATCATTTCGACATTATTAAGATATAGATGGGAACCCAGACTTTATAATTTCAGATTTTTAAAAAGAAAACTTCTAAATTTGTAAATATGGTAGAATATATTTGATTTATGAAAATAAACATTTATTTGCTGTTATAATTATTAACTCTTTGATAGTGCATTTTTATTTTACTTATTCTGAAATATTTTGGTTCTTAATCATTAATAGTGATTAGTGATATATTAATTATTATACTTAAAAATAAAAATAACACAGATCACAGGGTGAAAAACACTTTCTTAATAATTTGTGACTAACTGAAAACTTTTTTCATTTATATAAGTAGTAATTATTTAAAATACTAAAATTCTTAAAGTACTCACATATATCATCATGTCTTTTGTTACTACAAAATTTATTTAAATTGATTTAAAAAATTATCAACGTAAGAATTTATGAGACAAATTTTATGTGAATGTCTTATTCAAAATGATATAAACTATTTCTTTAAAGAAGAGATCTTTTTTTGATCAACTTCTCATTTCTAGTGATAAATTACAAAAATCATTTATGATTTCGAAATAAACGAAGATTTGCAGTAAGGTATTTTATAAATATTTTTTCTTATGAATATACACTTAAACAAAAAAAATTATATATAATTAAAAATACATTATACACATTATATATAATTAAAAATATTTTGTTGCTAATGAAAAATGTGAAATGTAATATAAGAAAGGCATCTAATGATCTAATAATCATTTCTTTTTTTAAATCTATGCAGTTTTGGGAAAAAATACCTTGCTATACATTCTTAAGTTATTAACATTCTTTAAAAAATTTTCCTATAGTTTTACGAACACCTCTAATCAGATGAATAGGTTTCCACAGTAACTTAGACCTTCATAAAACCATTTTACTTTCCTTTTAATCTTGTCAATTTTTTTTTTCATGTAAATAATAATTATTAAATATAATACTCTTCAAGTCAACCATCATACCTTTACTAAGGTACTTTTTTTTTCTTAATTTTAAGTCTGTACACAAATAATAAGAGAACATTAGATCAGGATGAAACATTCAAAAAATCGGTTTTCATCAATAATAACTATTGAAAGTTTTTAAGATATTCTTATAAAAAAAGAAAAATTTCCTGAATTTAATTCGAATCAATTTCTCCCTGCCTTAAAAATGTTTTAAGCATGTATAATATATAATTTACAAAATTTAAGGTAATGAATTAAAAAAATAATTCAAATTTCATAAAATATATATCTTACATTTGAAGTACATGCATAATTACCCTTATTTGAGACTCTTTTACAGGTTGATAACTTTCTATTTAAAAAAAAATCAATCCATTTTCTTTAAAAATAAAAATTTACTGTGTCATTTCCACCCTGTCTTAATGGTATGTATGGAAAAATGGCTCTTTGTTGTGAGTGTAAAAATATTTATAAAAGACAACCATTTAAACTGCTGTGAAAATCCCTTTTCGAGCTTCCGACTTCATTGGTTGAATATTTACTGTAATAATTATTCCTAAAAAAGGATCACTTTTTGCAAACTTTTTGATAACGATGTAGCATACATGTCTACATTGAGAGGCTGTAAATTATTGCGTTGTCTCTTTTCAAATTTATATCAAATGTAGATATAGTCTGCTATTATGTAACAAAACCAATTTGTTTTTTAATTTTTTATCCACCAAGTTAGTTCTTGTATAGGATATAAAAACAGTCATACAAATTTTAAAATCTTGCAAATTTTGAGATTGAGATAAGAAAATTTTGTTTTTGAATTTATTTGCTGCAGCTGATGACTTTTTAAATTAGATTATTTTAGCTGATTTTTTCTCCAAAAATCGAATTAGTTATTAATTATGTACAAAATAAAGTTTGGTTCCATTAAAAATAATTATATATAATAATTGTTTCAGTCATCAAATTGGAATGCACCCTTAAAAATCTTATGCAAGAAAAGAATTGTTGAATTAGGTACCTTTCCTTGTTTTTCTTTTTGTTTGGCAAAAATGTTCTCTCTAAAAATTGTAACCTTAATCATCAAGCAAACCTAAATATTCTTCCACTTCATATAAACGAGCAAGAAATTCTATTTCAAGTTTTGATCTTTGCCTATATGGTAATTTTCTGAGTCCTTCACCTAACTGAATTAAAAAACCATCCACTGCAGTACATTGTTTATCACACTCTTTATTACATTCTTCTGATTCTTCTTTAATTTTATTACTTATCCTTTGATCTACAAAAATATAATTTTATTATTTTTTTATAATAAATAAATAAATTGGTATATAGAAATTAGTAATGATTGTATAAATATTTATAAAATCTATTATATTTTTAAGTATGTATATATTTATTTAAAATACAAATAGTTAGAAATTAAAAAAGTAAAGCCCTATACAGATGTATTTAATAAGCTTTATAGTACTTACTATCTGCATTTAATAAAGTTGAAGTACTTGGAACTGCAGGTGGAAGTGAATTTTGAATACTTTCTTGTTTATATTTTCTGGATTTTTCAGAATCTAAATTTACTTTATTTTCATCCGTTACAGCTCCAAATTCTATGTCCGTTAAATTTTCAGTGTTAACAGGCGAATTTTTAACGCTAGAAATTTCAATTTAAAAATATTTGTCAGCCTCATATTGTATTTTTGTACAAAAGGGTCACTGACCCGTATTATTTTAAATAAATAGATAAATAAATAAATAAAAAATAAATAAATATTTCAATTATATAATTGCCTATAATCTATAGAACTCTTTCTAATATTTTTTGTAATTCATAATTTACATGGGAATCTACATGTATAAGAAAAGATTTTATTGACAAGTTTTTATACAATTCAAATAAATTGATTTTATTAACATATTTGGTTAACTTATATGATTTTCATGTCACAACCTACATATGTAACTATGATCTCTTAAAATCCTATTTTCATAATAATTAAGTAATTATTATGAAAATAATTGTTGTTTTTTGTAAAATAAATTGAACAAATTTCTTAGATTTTCTGAGTTCTTTATGTATAGGTTTTTCTTAATACTCTTACATAGGTTTTCATGCAAATATTGTCAGCATATGAAGTATTTAATGGAGGCACGTGGATTACTTAATTAATAATATTTCATAAAAACTATGAACCTTTTGAATGTTGCTAAGCTCTTTGATAATGAAATGTTTTTACATGGTTGATTGCCATAAGGAATATTCAATGGATTTTCTTGCTCAATTGTCCCATTGCAATTCTCACTTGTCCTTTCTGTCACTGTAGATTCTTCTGTAGATTTATTCTGTTCTTTTAGTCTTTGTTTAGCACGTTCCCTTTTTTTCAGTGATGTATAAATGCAAAACATTTTCATAAGATTTTTTTGTCTTGCTTTTTCATGGGCAGTAGATCGCATTGGATTATTTTTGTACTCCTTTAATTTTTTCATGATTAAAACAAGAACTTCCTCGGCTTCCATTTTTCTTTGCATAAGTAAATACAACTATCTCCAATTTCTGACACTTATATTTACACAAATACTAAAATATAATTTTTTCGATCTGCACTATAAATTTTCATTACTATTTAGACTTATAACTACAATCATGAAGTATGTAGAAGTTACTTTTTTGTTGTATATTATGAGAATGGTATATACCAAATATTTATGCCGAAAATACTTTTGTCAATAAAAATACTTCATTTAATTACATTATTAATATCGGCCATAACTTTTAAACTAATTACTTTCGGCACTCTTGGCAGTCACTCAGTATCTACAAGGTATATATTTTTGCAAAAAAACACAGCTGTGTCAGCTGTCCGAATCTAATTACTTGACTCCGATCATAAACCGCAAGAGCTCACTACTAACAGTATACTGTTAGTATACTAACACAGTTTCTAAGGCATTGCCTTAATTAAAGGCAAGCATTTACATTCAAGCAATCGACGATCGGCCATTTGGACTGTTGGACATTGAACAAGCGAGAGACATAAGAAATGCTCTGCTCTAGACTATATAATCAGATATAATAGCTGTAGACTTCTAGTTCTATAGTCTAGTCTACTGAGTATTTATATACCTATATATATACAACGACTATAACAGCATTGTCCGTGTCGCCATCTTAACGTTTTTCCGTCCTTTCTACATTCCGCATCTTTCCTTCCGTAGATCGGTAGATCGGGCAGGATTGCTCAAACGCGTACATTTTGCATGTATTTATTTAGTTATATATACATTGTTCTAGGATTGCACCGTTGAGGTTATTTGAATATTTTTATTAAGTTATACTATCTTTTAAGATTAATGTGAGTATAATAATTATCGATGATTTCTTTAGTTTATACAGCATGACTTCTGTGATAGCCTATATTCAGATTATTTATTATCAACATCAATGATTGAATTAACTTATAAGAAAGTAGAAATGTAATTATGGGTAAGCTCATTTTTGTATCAATACTGCTTCTCTCTTGTTCAAAATAATTAAACTTATTTTATTTCAATATTAAGTTCACAAACACAAAGAAGAGAGTGCACAAGAAGACAGCATGGGAGAAACCAGTGATTTTCAAATTAATAATTTAGACGAAAAGCTCATAAAACTAGTTCAAGAAAGACCAGCACTTTATGACTGTAGAATTTCTCCAAAAGATCGGTCAAAAATAATGAAACAAGCTCTGTGGTATGAAATCAGTAAGTCTATGAAAGGTGTGTATCATTTACTGTTTATAATTAACTATTTGCAAAAAACCTGGTAATCTAATGCTTAATTATAAATTTGAAAATTTTACTTAAGAGTAAAGCATTTATCAATACACTAATCTATTTTGATATCCTTGACCTTGACAGACTAAATCTAAAATCATGTTTTGGAAATATTTACACTGTCAAACTGAAACTATATATATAATATAGTAACCTTCAATTTAAGAGGTTTTAGTAGATAACATACTATTTTAGCTATATTTAGATAATATTTTTTTGAAGGGCAATTAAAACCAGAGGCTGCTGAAGTTCGATGGAAATATTTGAGAGAAAACTATTTGAAAGCTCGAAAAAAACAAAAAGTAAAAGAAGAAATAGCAAGGCGAACTGGTATGCCACTGAGACCAAGTGGTAAAAACAGAAAATATTCTTTTCGATATTATGAAATAATGGACTTTCTAAATGAATCTTTAGACTATCAGTAAGTGTTCAAAAACTAAAATTTAATAAAAATAAGATTCTACAAATTTTTTAATTTTGTCTAATCATATTACTTCACCATCAGGAAGATAATGTCTCTAAATAATACTTTAAAAACAAAAGAAGATAAAAATATAAAAGGCCAAAATACTCCAAAAAGTAAATTGAGCACACGAATTCAAAAAATATCACAAGTAAATCTAGATAGTACACAGTCAGCAACAGGTTTGGAGAATTTTGAAGAAATTGATGATGATATGCAAATAGCTTCACCTGCATCACCTTTGTCATTAGAAACTTCAGAATTCGAATGTTCCTCAAATATAAAAAGTAAGTAGTATTTTATTTTAAATTAAATTATGAAACTATTTTTAAGGAGGTTCAGCGGTGTCATGCGGGAGGGGAAGAGAGAGGGCTCTCACCCTACCGCCGCTCACTGCTCTTTCCCTCACGTGGTCGACAAACTCAGTGTTTTCAACTATTTCTCTCTGAAACGGTCGGTAACAGACTTTGACCAAGGACAAAAGTCAAAAAGTATTCATTATTTAATTTTCTATTGGACCATAAGTTTTTGTCGCGTCTCTACATTTTTTATATACTATTTTTAACAAATTATAACCAAAACCTGCTATTAGACCAAGCGTTCCCATAAGAGCCTAGGTTAAAAGTACATTTCAAACTTTATTTTCTCAAAAAAAGCTTGGTAATGAATATTGAAAAAATTCATGAAGATTACTATTACTCTATAATACAATAACTTCAATTTTATGCAGTTCTCTGCATTTTTATTTAACCTCTGGACCTCCTTAAGGGGAGGCTAGGAAAAATCTATTCCTAATCTCAAAATCACTTATGCTTTTTCAAATGATATACTCAATTTGAAAGTATATATTTATTTTTCTATTTAATTATTTAATCAATTATACAGCTCTGAGACCATATACAAAAAGGAATATTTGTTATAACAATAATAAGAATTTCCAGCGTACATGTCAGGGATGTGCACATACAAATTTTTAAGATAAATGTCTATGTATATAATATTTCAAGATAAGCCCTTTTAATTAGTTTTGAATAGAGTTTAGTTGTATAATGAGTGAACTTGAATAGGTAATAAATTCTAATTTCTAACTAGTCTGAAATGGGCACTATAATATAAATAGTATATAGTAAATATGAAAAAATTGCGGGTCCACTTGAAAAATTCAGTATTTAATTAATACATTTTAAAATTATAAAATTATTTGTAACTACATAAAAGATGGGGTTCTTCAGCTTCTTTTTATTTGTATACAATTTGATTCTATACAAATTTTTTGCATATTACTTTAATAATAAAAATAGTAAAATATTAATATTTGTAAAATATAGTTTTTGCGATTGAGATGTAGGAATAAAAACATACATTTTATTTATATTAACATTTTTTATTTTAAGAATTTGAATTATGTTGCAGGTAGTGACAATCATTGCTATGATCAGATATTCTTGGAGTGTTTACAGAAACCTATTCAGAAACCTTGTCCAATAGATGGCTTTTTGATAAGATTAGGAGAAGGCCTAAAAAGGTTGCCATATCGAGAACGATCCAGGCTTGAATTGGAATTTTTAAAAAGAGTACACGAAGTTGAAGAGCAATTAGAGGTTTATGATGAAAACTGATAAGAAAAACTATTTTTAAAATTTTTAAGTGTTTTTAATAATCTTAAACTAATTTTAAATTTAGTACCACTGTATTGCATCCTACGTGAACCCGATGGAAAAGAAATAATTCATGAGACTTAATATTATATGTTTATTAATAAAAACTAAAATTATAGGTGTATATACATATATGTTTGTATATATATGTATGTATGTGCATACATACGTACATGTACTCTTAAAGAAAATCAATGGCGATTCTATAGCGTAAATCTATGTTGACTGTCATTTTATTTATAGAAGCTATAAGAATTCTTATATATTAATTTTTAGTTGATTAATATAAAAAAATTCTTGTAATTTTCACGCGTAATAATTTTTAGACCTGTAATTTTGTACAATTTCATTTTTACTTGTAAACCTCTAGTAACAAATTTAAAGTGAGACACTTTAATTACTCATCAAAAAGTGATTTCTATTTATTCTATAGAATGTACTCAAGTTTTTAGAAATACTTTAAAATTTATTTATTACAATACTGAATGAATGAAACTAATTAAAAATATTTTAATTACTACACAAGAATCATTTATTTATAATCACCCTTTTAAATACCAGTCTATTGATAAAAGATAGTACAATTACAAATGCTTGTCTAAAACTTAATAGTGTAAAGCTCAAATATTTTTCACCTACCCAAAGAAAACAAAATCTATATACAACTAGGAAAAGAAATAAAATTAAATATTTTAATTTGATCTTAGGGCTTCTTAAAAAGTCATCACTGCATTTATTCCCATTCTAATAGTATTGCGCCGTCTTCACAGAACAATTCTTTAAATATATCTCTAACCTTTTCTGCTTCTTCACTAGGAGTTTCCGAATAAACTTTTACACTGTTACAACCCTGTATAAATTTCTTTCTACCTGACTGCACTAATAAAGAATAGCGTCTATCTTGAAAAGGTCGTGTATTCTCTTTCATCATTAGAAAATTATGTAAACACATTGTTGCTTTTACGATTTTTGTGGTATTGAGAGCACTGGTACTAAATTTTTTTTGAAAAATTTTCCATTGATTAGTGAGAATACCAAAGGCACAGTCGGCACACTTTCTAGCACGTCCAATTCTGTAATTAAATACTTGTTTTGGTAATTCTAAATTACCATCCTTTGAATATGGACACAACATATTGGTGGTCAGCTCAAAATCTTCATCACCAACAAAAACAAATGGCAATTCTGGTCCATTTTCTGTGATCTTTGATGGCTGTGGTATATCATATATATTATTTTGTAAATTATATCCAATTTCACTTGTCAAAAAATTAATTCCGTTTTCATCCTGATCTTCAAGCCCAATGTGTATTAATGAAAAACAAGAATTTGCATCGGTTACTGTAAAGAGTGCAAGCACTTCATTCCGTTTTTGGTAAGTTGATTCATTAGTAACTGGCATCTACAGAAGTTGGAAAATTAATAATTAATTAATAATATATTTTTATCAGTCTTTTTACATTAATATGGGCAAGGCAGCCTGACTACCCACATTAATGAAAAAAGACTGTAAGACCGATAAAAATATATTATTAGTTTATTAAAGTACAGTTGACATAAGTAGCTTTTCTAATTAAAATTAATAATTGTCTTAACTATATATATATACACATATAAAATGGTCTTAGATTTTAGCTGTACTTAAAAAATCTATGTTCTAATATGCATAATTATTTCAAATTTAAAATACCTGAAGTACCAGCTGTCTTTTATCAATTGCACCAATACAGTGCACAAAGTCCCACTGAGCTTCAAAAAAGTGAGCTTTTTCCTTCCACATATCTTTGGTGGGTTCAGGCAGAACAACATCTTTTAGGACTTCCCAAAGAGCTTGACAAGTTTCTGTAACAACTTTTGAAACTGTATTACTTGCTACTTGAAATGCATTAGAAATTTGTGTCATACTGTCACCAGAAGCCAAATATCTTAGACATATCTGTAAACGTGTATGCGCAGGTATTGGACATTTAATCAAGTACTGTTTCTTAATTTTGGATTCAACAAGTTTGAATAGCTCATTATAAGTTTCCACATCCATTCTGATGAACTCAAAATAATTTTCATAATCCATTGGTTGCATATGCATTACCAGTGGGTCATTTTCCTTGCTTGTACTTTCCTCGTTATCTGATAGGTTCAACATATCGGAAATAGAGGGTTTCATTTCAACCTGGGTACTTAAGCTAACCTGCATTGCACATTTTCTTTTCTTCCTCATTTTTTTGTATATCTTGTATAGCTGTACAAGATTTTCACGCTCAGCCTCCTGTTGAGAAGGAAGTTGATATCGAGCTACTTCTTGCCAGTCTCTCCATCTCTTTATAATTAAAGCTAAAGCTAATTCCGGTTTCATTGTTTCTTTGTATCTGTAAAAAGTAACTATAAGTAAATACCTAATTATTTCGATATAATTATGAAATGAATGCCTCATTATAATATTCTAACAATTTCTTTTTTTATATATAAAGAAAATATAATACTTACTTCTTTTTATTACATATATCACATTTAGTTATCTTAAAATATTAATCTTTGATATTTTAGCATATAAAAAACTTTTTAATATGCCAATACAGTACTTTTTAAAACTTTACTAAAAGAACTTTTTAACCTAAAATTACGAAACTTGGCACTGTGTAACAAATTTTTCAAATTGATCACATTGATCAAATTTTTTAATATCTGTGATTGGGATAAAAAATAATTCATTCAACATACTATTTTTATGTATATAAAAATTAATCTATTCACATATGAAGCCAAATCAGCTGACTACTCTTCTGCAGCCACTGTTGTTCCTCCCTCTCTACATCTTAATACTATAAGATATATATATAGGTATGCATAAATAGGGGTGACAGCCCGGTGACGCCCATGACAGCTGCGGGTATAACGTAACAATGCTTTAGAAAATGGTTCAGATGTAACGACCAATGCTTTGACTGTGAAGATATTTCGAGTGCATGGCAGAAACAAAGATTTGTTGTAATGACATTTAACTATAAAAGCTTTGAAAATAGGATGTAGCAGCCAAAAACTATGACTCTTATTGGACATGTAGGGTTGAAAAAATCCTACCTTACCGATTTTTGCATTTAACCAAATATACTTATAAAGATAGAAACTAATTTTTGGAATAAAAACTGCGTCATCAACTCATCACCTCGATAATGATATTACCTCCAAAATTTTCGACGATAAAAATCTCTATGAATTATAATGGATGGAATTTCATAAAACTAGAATCATTAACGAAGTACTAACAGTTTTTTTCCAAAAACTAATCTTTATCTCTATATTTTTCAAGGTGGTGCTAAAGTCAATTAAAATTTTAAATTTCCCGCCCTACATTTTACCAACCGAGAAGTAAGTAGTTTGTATTAATTGTAATAAAAATATTTAAAATTATATAATAAATCCCAAATACAGGTACACTTCGTCCATGAATTATCTACCATCTGATAATGTTTCAAATCAATATTTCAATGATACCTTCAAAATATTCTTTTGAAACTTTGCCAGATGATTGATAATTCAAAAGTTTGGGCCTTTCGGCTTTATATTTATCAGTGTTCTACCCGTTTTATAAAATGGATAAAATAATGAATAAAGTAGCTTGAAATTTCCAAATAAGATATTCAATGATGCGGCATTCTATAATTAATATTATAAATCAATCTGATGATTTAAAAAAAAATATAACAGTTGTTGAAACTATTTGAAAACGGTAATTGATATCTACGTATTACAATGTAATAATTGTAGCAAAAAATATCAAAACTAAAAATTCATAATAAAAATCGATAAAAATAATTATTAACTTATTAAATTACGTTTTGAATATTATATTGGTTATTTATTCAAGGTTAGGTTCTAAAATAATAAGATTTTCATTTTTAAAAATCTAAAGGTTGTTTTATAATAAAGAATTTGCATGACTTAAAAAATCCATTTTTGTTTTATGGAAAAAGAAAAAATTCAACTTGATTTTTTTAATATAAGCTAGGTACCGAAATATGAAGTAAAAAACCGTGCAATTTCTCTATTATGAAAATAATATTGTTGTTTTTTAAAAATTCATTTATTATTGTAACAAAAATATAACCTTTGAACTTTATAAAGATAAGCTCGAATAATTTCTCTTGTGTCTTAGACCAATATTGCATTGTTGATTATTAGTAGTCACGTTTTTATATTCGATTCGTTATTATTGGTATATTGTAACTTTGTTCAACAATGACTATTATTGTATCCTTACAATAAATTGAGGTTTCATAATAGTTTCTATACTCCTTTGCCAAAGTAAGCGTTATTGTTGTTGAGGTATTGCAGGCGTTGCAGGTTCAAAATTTACAACTTCAAGATAGACTAGCTCTGAAAAGTATAATATTTCTACATTAAAAAAAGACACAGTTATAAACATTTCGGAAATACTGAAAAAGAGTATCCGCTTCTCCCTTCTGTATTTACCCTTCCACTTCTCGACTGTTAACTCCATATCTTCAAAGCTTTGATCATAGGGTAAAGATACGGGTTCATCCGTTGGATCGGCATATTGGACGAGATAAGGATGTGCTAGTGCTTGTTCGGCAGTTATCCTCCTTTCTGCATCCAGCTCTAGCATTAATTCTAGTAGCTCAATAGCTGAAAAAATGATTATTCAAGTGTATATCTGTTTAAAAAACTTTAATAAATACAGCCTGGGATGTGTTGACAGTTTTGGCCGTGACAGTTTCATTTCGCCAAAGCTAAATTATCTTTAATATTTTT
Source organism: Megastigmus stigmatizans (assembly GCA_900490015.1). NCBI lineage: Eukaryota > Metazoa > Arthropoda > Insecta > Hymenoptera > Megastigmidae > Megastigmus > Megastigmus stigmatizans. Next base: position 678 of record UELV01098107.1, on the reverse strand, counting down.
GTTCATAAGTAGGTATCGAAGAAACGCTAGTCAAATTTTTAACGAGAGGTTGACTGCTTTAGCATAAATTATATCGTTACTTTTGTAGATCAAGATGACACAACAGATGTTTCGATTGATGAGGATTTTATACATAAGATGGGAAATGCAATGATCATTAGAGCATCGAGCTAGATTTTCACTACAGTGAAACGAATGATAATTAAAAACCAAAGAATAAAACTCTTAATTTCAATATTGTTGTCAAAAGACATACCCGAAGCTGGGCGGCTGACTAGTGTTTCTCCAACATTTATCAGCTAATGAACGAAATAAAAGGTATAATCTAGCTTTGGTGAAATCGGCACAAAAAATTCCCGCTTCTTCCCGAACTATTGTTGTACATACTTCAAGATATTTAAATTCACTTAAGGAGGTTCCATACAGGAACGAAATAAGTTACGAGAATTAAATCTGTTTTTAAGGGGGGGTTATGGTTTTTAGGGTCAAAAAAAATCGATTTTTTTTTATTTTAGAAAATGAATGTACAATATCTGAAGAATGTTGTGTCAAAATTTCAAATCAATCGGAGCAAAACTCACAGAGTTATAGCGCTATAAGCGCTCGCCGCTCCAAAGTTGCTACCTGCCGTGTTCGAGCGCGCGCATTACTACCATGCGGTACATATACACACCGACA
>UELV01098106.1:0-23898 GCA_900490015.1 Megastigmus stigmatizans | reverse complement strand
ATATATATATATATCATTTTTGTTTTCCTCTTATACCTTACCATTAAAAAAAAAAGAAAGAAAGAACATCTTGTAACATCGTGATCTCGTATGCGAGTGCTCCCGCATATGTCAATTATTATTAACATCGTTGTGTATTTTTAACTGTGTATCCGAAACGAAAATGATAAAAAAAAAAAAAAAAAAAAAAAACTGATTTTTCGACAAATATCTCCGTCTATTTTGCTTTGTATTATATACGATGTGTTCGGAAAACTCATGCACAATTGATTTACGCTCCCCTCCTCCGAGTTGCCGCGCCAATCGATTTCTAATAATGAACATTAATTTTTTAAAACCGCAATTACTCGTGCGACCCTTTCTTCTATACTCGTGTCAATAAACCATTCAACGTACATCGCGATTACCGGCGATTGTAAAAACGTTGTACCAGAACTTTGCGTCACGCAAATTCCAAGTGAAACTCATCATTGGACGATTAATAAGTAACGATCCCGCTACTTTTCTATGACCATTCGTTTCTCTTTCATCCGATTAAAATGAGAATCTTCGTAATAAGTGTGTAACTTTTAAGCATAGCTAAGTTATAAACGACATTTGCAACAAAAAGAAAAAAAAAGAAGATACGGCACAAGTGTAATAATTAAATAAATAATAAATAAAGACAAAAAAATTACTGGTATAAGTTTGCTGCCACGAAGATGTAATAACCAAGCGTGATTCCTCTGGATTCATTGGACGTTAACAAGACTGACTATACCATTTGTACGCGCGAACATTTTTCACGCATGGCTCATACGCACACACACATACATATATACGTGTACCCAACCACTTTGTCGTCTGCAGCGCAATGTACTTTTTATTAAAAAAAAAACTTCGTCGTATATCGTACGTAGGATATATTGCCATATTAATTGAGTTAATTAATTTAATGATCCCGCTTAAGAAAGGCAGCTATATATAATATATACGTAAGTTAATCGAATGCTCTCCCGCGAGTGAAGTGCGGTCCCATAATACTACGAAAGGAGATGTAATAACGTGAGCACCTATGAATATAGTTTAGCCTTGCACCAAGTCCGAATATTTGTTTTCTTTTTTTTATTTTTTTTTCGTTTCTTTATACTTCATCGAAAAGTCATTAAATTATATATTGTTGAGATGCTTTATTTATTGATGTTTTGCGGCATCATAACCTATTTTTTTTCTCGTTCTTAAGATTATCTCGTTTTAACACTGTGTATGTGTATGCGCATGATTGTTGGAAAGAACTCTTGTGTATTTCGAGGCGCTGATGTCTATATATTTTTTATGGAGAAATGAAATTTGAATCTTTTTTTAGGAAAGAAAGTATATTTGTCTTTCTATTATCGTTTGGATAAAATGAACGAATTTTCTTAATCGCGAATATTTGATACGTTTGCGAATAAATTTTACTGTTCGAGTAAGTTTAGAATGTATAAATAAATAAGCGTTTAATGCGAAATTTGCATTAGTTTAAGAATAAATTTAACAGCAATAATGGAGTTCCGAATGTACGCATTGTTAAATGTTTTAAGCTATGTTTAAACAGCGAAATATAGGTATAACAATGAAATCGAAGTACAGAAAAGTTCTTCTCGATAACCTATATAGAAATTTAATCGCAACACTTGGAGCAATTTGTGAAATTCTCCGTGATCTTTTTTATTAAATGCGAATGGGCGAAAAGCCGAGGAAAAAAATGTTGATCGCGCGAGCGTTGCCGAGGAAAATAGCTCGAAGAACTTCACGCAGCACGTGAAGCGCTCTTTCGTAATCATTTGAAATCCATAAAATGTCACGACGAAAAAAAAAGTCGAATCGATATGCGAGAAGAGAACATGTAAAACTAACATACTCGCCCACCAACGAAGTCATCAATTATAATCGTACAATCGTAATAATCATTACCTGACTTATGATTAGATGAGAATGTATTTTTGGAAGTGCAATAAAAAAATACCATGCTTGTATTTATATACGAAAAAACAACGTGCGTCTTTTTCTCACTCACTCGCTCACTCTCTGTCTCTCTCTCTCTCTCTCTTCCTCTTCCCTTCTTTTGTTCCCGAACACCACCAGAAACTATATCAACCACTATCAAAATGACAGCTGAGTTTTAATTATTCCAACCTCTTTAGCCGTTAGAAAGTAAAATAAATAGTCATTAGTTATAGAGTATTTTTTTAGTATATAAAGATGTTCAACCTGCGGAGATTCACAAGTAGTTTCGTTCGTGTAAGAATTCAACTTATCTCAGCGATCCCATTAAACGTAATCTTAGGATGACGAAGGCATACATATGTAATTTGTTTGTGTGTCTGCAGCGGAGGATCCTGGAGCAAACGCTTATGAGAGTGAGACCACGTCGTGGTTTGCACGTGAATGTCAGCGCATCGGAAAGGGCCAAGTGCAAAACTGCTGGCGGCATCGTGAGCGATTCCTTATATTACCTAATAGTCGGCCAAATAAATCTGTATTAGTAGTCGATCAATTAGAAATACGTTTATTTATCTTGGCATCTAAATCGAGATTTAGAGACATTCGAGTAGTACCAAAATCAGTGTTCTCTATACTTTTCCTCTCAAATGACTCGGAATTTTGTGTATAATAGTCACAGTACAGTACAGAACCTCGTTGATTATATTTTACTTGAAAAAAAAAAAAAAAAAAACTAGCTTTTCATAAAGAAAATAGGGTGCTTAGTATACGATTTCAGCACAATAATTCATCCGCGGTACGAATTAATAAACGAATGCAAATTCCAAGTACTAAATCATCGTTTATTTCACAAACATCAAGGCAGAGTCGGAATAAAATCAGCACAATTCATCCTCTACAAACTGATAAACTTTTCCATGCATATCCATCATTGCGAAATCTGTGAATTCATAAAAAAAAAAAAGTTCCATCCTATACCATATAACATAGAGCCCAAAACAACATCCCAAGCCGCATCCTTCAAATCCATCGCTCATCTCCTAAATCATCCATATTCCAATACGTAAACAAAGAGAATTATATCGTAGAATTATCCAGTCGTGGAGCACTGCTACGACGTGGTGATAGTGGGCGCGGGTGGCGCCGGTCTGCGCGCAGCATTCGGCCTCGGGTCTAAGGGCTACCGTGTGGCGGTTGTCAGCAAACTGTTTCCCACGCGATCGCATACAGTGGCGGCCCAGGGAGGCATAAATGCAGCGATCGGCAACATGGAGGACGACAATTGGCTCTACCACATGTACGATACCGTCAAGGGCTCGGATTGGCTCGGCGATCAGGACGCCATACACTTTCTTGCCAGGGAGGCGCCCAACGCCGTCTATGAGCTAGAGAATTATGGTGACGCATTTTTTTTTTGTAATTTGGCGATTCGTATGCTTTGATCGTTCAAAGATATACATACTTATGTAAATATATATAGGAAATTTGAATTTTTTAGATTCCTATAGAAAATTAATAGGATAACAATAAAACTGTGTCTTCCGCGAAGACACAGTTTTATTGTTGTTGAAAGTTGAGATATGGTCGTGGCTTCCGGCATCGCCATTATTTCATGCCCACGGAATTTTTCGATAATCGCTCGATACATAAGACATTTAATACTTAATTCATAAAATTGTAATTCAAAGTCATTAATGTTAATGAGTGCTGTCGTGTATATATAATTAATTAAATCATCTGGGACAAAAAGTACAGTAAATGTAATTGTTGCGAAATGGCTCTTCCAAGCAGTAGCCTGCACTTTGCTTAGTATATAAATGGATATAGCTATATTATTTTTTCATATAACACAAATACTTGACCGTATCATTCCAAATTAATTTGACAACATGACCACGTTCACGTTTTCCCCACAAAAGTGGAAAAAGCCATCGTAAATGAAGTACCTTTTATCTCAGGGTGTCCATTCAGTCGTACGGCCGAGGGTAAGATCTACCAGCGCGCATTCGGTGGACAATCGTTGCGTTTCGGCAAGGGGGGCCAGGCACACAGAACCTGCGCAGCCGCTGATCGCACTGGCCACGCCGTCTTGCACAGTCTATACGGACAGAGTCTACGCTACGAGGTCCACTACTTCATCGAGTATCTGGCCCTCGATATACTCTTCCAGGGCAGGTGCGCCCGGGGTGTACTCGCTTGGGAACTGGAGACCGGCTTGCTACATCGATTTCGAGCTCATCACACGGTTAGAACTCATATATATATATATACTATTATTACGGCAACTATCGGAAGAATTATGAAGCATTCATGCGAGTTTTAACTTTTGTCGATTGTTGATATTCAGAAAATCTACAAATCTACTATCTTTTTAGAATTCTAAAAATATATTGCAAGCGATATATATATACATATCGCTTGCTGTACACTAAGATCAGGGTACGCGCGAAAGTAGAATAGTAGACCAGTCTTGCCGCAATTATTCGCCTGCTTCTCGGTTCCCACTGAAAATATATACTCAATATATCCTGTACATAAATAAATAACGCTGATAAAGTATCTGTGTGTGTGTATATATAGGTTTTAGCGACCGGAGGCGCGGGTCGTTGTTACCAGTCGTGCACCGCTGCTCACGCCTGCACAGGTGACGGTATGGCGATGGCCAGTCGAGCAGGTCTACCGCTACAGGACATGGAATTTGTCCAATTTCATCCAACCGGTATCGTATACACGATCTTCTATATCCAATATCTCCTGTATTAACTTTTATCATTGTTATTATATTCGCGATTAGATGTAGCGTATGTATCCTGGAATTTCACGTATATTGTATTACGCCCGATGTCTAATCGGGCGCGACAATTAGTTTATATCTTGTATATCTAAGGGATAATATTATCTCGCTACCGTTTGATGTCGGAGAGGGGTAAGCAACTTTCGCACGCGTTGCGTAATATGCTGATTTACCGTTGGCTTTCTCACGATTACGCATATGAGCCGAGAGCATCTAATGACATCTGGGGTGTATAATATCGGCTAACGTATACTTTGCGAGGAGAGCTAAGAGTTTTCGCGGAGAGGAAAAATAAAGGACGAGTCCGTAGTTCTACGAGTTGCGCGCATGTGTAATGTCTGGGTTGGGCTTTGCGCGGCGGCGTTTCAGGAATTTACGGAAGCGGTGTACTCGTGACGGAGGGAAGTCGCGGCGAGGGCGGCAGACTCATCAATTCAGCGGGCGAGTTTTTCATGGACAAGTACGCGCCGAATGCCAAGGATCTCGCGTCTCGGGACGTTGTTTCACGATCCATCACTGTGGAAATATTCGAGGGAAGGTACGTATCTATATATAAGGTTTTATTTCAAACTCGCGATTTAAAAAAAAAAAAAAGTACGATCGATTACTTTGTGAAAGAGAATGCTGAGTGTATATATATATATTGCATTATATAAGATTGGATTTGTGTGGAAATAAATCGAAATGGAATATTTTTCAGGGGAGTAGGCGAAATGAAAGATCATATGTACCTGCAACTGCATCACTTGCCCGCGGAGTTAATCCGCACGAAGTTGCCCGGAATTTCACATCTGGCTTGGGTATTCGCTGGCGTGGACGTGGAAAAAGAGCCGATTCCGATTATACCCACGGTACACTACAACATGGGTGGAGTGCCAACAAATTACAAAGCTCAGGTATACTTTCAATTTTTCCATTGCTAATAAACTTCTTCCAACTTCCTTCGAATGTATGTACATGTAACATCGATTTGGCGTTATAGGTTTTGACGAGGGAAAATGAAGAGGACGTTGTAATAGAGGGACTTTGGGCTGCCGGAGAAGTGGCATCGGCTTCGGTTCACGGTGCCAATCGTCTCGGTGCAAACAGCCTCCTGGAGGTCGTAGTGTTCGGCAAAGCCGTCGCCGAGAATATCAACTGCTTCACTCGGCCTGGCGAAGCTCACGAGGAGCTACCCTCGGTAGAAGCATTGCGCTAATTTATTATAGTCTAGTACAAAAATTCCCTCTTCCTCTGTTCTCTTTTTAAAATGTCTATACAAATTGTTTTTGCAGGACATCAACGAGGATGCGATCTGTCGTTTCGACGCGACGCGAAATTCACAGGGAAAAATTCCAGTGGCGCAATTGCGCGACAAGATGCAGCGCACCATGCAGACCTACTGCTCGGTCTTTCGTACTTGCGATATACTGCAGCGGGGCTGTCGCGAGATAACTAAACTCTATACCTGCGATTTGCCTGACATATGCGTAAGCAGATCCAGCTTCGATCGTATCTCGCTAACGATATTTCGTTATTTGTTTTGATTATTTTCCCTATAAAGGATGTAGAATATTTTAATCTTTGCAATTTAGAATAATTCCTATACCAAAGATGAGACTAAAAGATTTGCTCACTATTCAAATAGTAAGATTAGTTAGTTGGAATGCCGCAGATTAAATTTTATACAAAATTGTTCCAACAATTCGAAAATTCAGCTATTTCGCACTTCCTATTTTTGCTTCGTTCAACTTTTCTTGCGATACGTTTTAAAAAACAATATTATTTACTTAAATTTTTCCAATTGTTCAGGTACAAGATCAGTCACTGATTTGGAACACAGAATTGGTCGAAGCGATAGAATTACAAAATCTGATGTTGATATGCATGCACATAGTGTACTGTGCCGAGAATCGCAAGGAATCGAGAGGTGCACATTCCAGAGACGATTTCAAAGTACGATAACTTAATTTGTAAAATTTGAAAATCTCATTCCGACGATTACTAAAATATGTAAATCCATTTCTCATGCAGAAACGATTAGATGAATATGACTATTCGAAACCGTTAGAAGATCAAGAGAAAAAAGGTATAAACGATCATTGGCGTAAACACACACTTTCTTGGGCTCTAGAAGACGGTTCGGTAAATAGACCTTTTTGTATTTCTTATTCTTAAGTTATTTCTTAAGTTTAAAACAAAAAAATTTATCCCCTTAATTGAAAGGAAAGGTAAAAGAAAATTGATTGAATATCTTGTATTTTGCCATATATTTTTTTTTTTTTTTAAACTTTTCCTTCATATCTCTATCAAGTGGATTAATTTTATTTTTAAAACAAACATTTCATTATACTTACTGTACCAACATAAGTTTCATTTACTCTTACCGTGCAATTTTAATGAGGACAAATTCTGGAGACCTACTTTCACATACAAAGTGTCTACACAATAAAACGTTCATTTTTCAAATTTGCAAATACAAATTCTTGACTTTTCTTATACATATTAAACTTGAATATAAAATGAATTATTTAAATTAAAAATAATTTAATGTGATTCTGATGCTACTTGTTTTTTTCTTATAACTGTGCACATTCAATGCCTGAATGAGCACGAGAATATTATTGCTACTCATATATATAGTTGAGCAGTAAAAGGTCTTTAAAAGTATAAAGCCTCGGCAAACAAACAAAATCTCACAACAAACATATTACCAGAACAATAATTACGCAAAGACGATAAATCCCTCTAATCTGACTCTTCTCATTCATATAATCCATTTCGACAGCTTTGCATTTCATATCGGCCGGTAATCGACTCGACGCTCGACGAGGCCGAAGCTCAACACGTACCACCGGCAGTACGATCCTACTGAGCTTCAGAGCCGTGCGGCCGAAGCCTCTTGCATATGCGCGTGCTTTAGAAAAAAGTCGGTATTTATTAAAAGAGAGCAGCAGGCGACCAGAGAGCGCGACCGCCACCGACGCCGCCGCGTCGAATCAAATCGGCGCGCGAACCCGTTTGAACTCATGCCGTCGCTCGCAGTCGCTGCCGCTGCAGTGCCGCTCCAAGCCATTTATTATTACTCAAGAGAAGCGCCGCGCCGATTGTCTGGCGTGGACACGGGACTATCGAGGCTAAATTAACATCGAATAAAAAAAAGTTCCTCTGTCTTAATCCCAATCCGCTATATACATCACCTCCACACCCTTATATACTACTTGTTCGTCTTTTAATTAATGGTGATTGTCATTGTGTGTCGAATAGTAAGCGCCGGCTGTTGAATGTTACAAGGCGAATTATTGAATAAAGTGAAACTAGTCAGCGAATTGAATCAATCGGATATACACTCATTTATTTTGGTCTATTTGGATTTTCTCTTTTTAAGGTTAGGTCCGTGTATTTACGAAAGCTCGGATTTATTTTGTGAAAGGTTAATATGGTTGAGACAATTTAAATTGTCCGTTAACGATACGCTTTGTTGAGATATTGACTTTGTAATTATTTTTGGCATGGAATAATTAAAACCTCATTCTACTTTCACAAAATAGAAATACAACTACGAACTTATTTATATACTAATGTGTGCTAATTATTATAAATTAATAAAATTTATAATACAAAGAACTAAAAATTAATAAAAAAAAAAAATAGAATCAACTGCATTTGAATTTTTATTTCACAAATTATACTATCCATAAAAATCTCTTATTTTAAATAATCAATAGGTCATAAGTATACATTCAATTAGCATAAAAAATATTTGAAGAACAATCAACATATTCGCTGCTGTAGAACGAATGGAAAAAAAAATTGGAGCATACTTATAGCAGAACTGAGTATAATTATCGCCGAGACGGGCATAAGATAGAAAAGTTCGATACGCGACGCTATCGCATATACATTCTGAACACCGTTACTTTCCGCATATTTGAGCGCGTGGTAATATTATTCAGGCCGAACGCCGTCGTGTCGTATCGGTTCTTTTATCGCCCTGCTCTTATGTTTACTCAAAACGCTTGCCGATTCGCAGCAGAGTAAGAGAGAGAGAGAGAGAGAGAGAGAGAGAGAGAGAGAGAGAACGAGAAGAAGTATACTGCAGCATAAGATAGTGAAAGAGTCACTAATACGAGCTGGCCAATGGAGAGTCACCAAACATGCCACACCTCTCGCGACTTGATGTAACGTTTTTTATAGAAATGTATACGGTAGCAGGTATTTCACGATTTAAGTACTTGATGAAAGCAGCGTAAGAAATAAATTAATACAAGAGTTACTTCATAATTATGACGCATAATTGGGGCCTTAATGTACTATTTATTTGTTAAAAAAAAGTTTGCGTAATAGTTTTACAGCCTAATGGTTACTGTCAAATAAAATAAGTATAACGACTATTTACCGAAATGACCTTTCGCTTAAGCTTTGAAGCGTAAATTATACGGTTACGCTCTTTAAATATTTTAATGAGCTTTAAATATTCTTTTTTCCACGATGAACGCACTGATTATAAACATTATTTAGGTTTAAAAAATAACGCATGTTCTGGTGATAGCTCCAGGTAGTACTTGAAATAAATTATTAAATTATGTAAAGCTTTTTAATTGTACACTACCTACCTATTTAATGTAAATATTATTGTTTTTAAAATTTTTCCATACAAGTGAACTGGAACGACAACTCGGAACTTAAAAATTATTTGTCGCGTAACATGTAGGTGATTGCGTAATGAATACATTACCTTTGTGTTAAATTAGTTGAATATTATCCCGTTTTATACATACTTAAAGATAAATATTTGTTACAGTCGTGTACATGATACAAATATATACAAATTTTTTGCCCAAAAGTAATTGCATATCTACTTCGATTATCGTTATTGATTAATGTTATCAATATTATCATTTTTGTTTTTTTTCCGGAAACGAAAGATAAAGATGTCATTATAATTAAATGCGGTGAAATTTTAAATAACTAATTATTTTGGTAAATAATCAAATAACAAGGCTTATTTTACTAATCAGTTTTACTGTTGCAACGACAAAAACAAATCGTAATCGAAAAATAAAGAAAAGTGTAACAATTACAATTTCAAATTTCCCGCCGAAAGCAACAACGTTGGCTCCGCAGCGCTCCAAATTTTGTACCTTTCAAACAAAACAGTTAATTTTAACTCACCTATCACTCCCTCTTCTCCCATCCACTCGATCTGCTTAAAAATACAAAAGATCCGATACACAAAGCCGCTCGTGCAGTCATATAAACATTTTAAAAAAGCGTGGAAATGTAAGCATACGAAAATAAATCCCACATATGCACGAGGCACAAATCGCCATTGGCAGCATTGAAGCCGCGCCGCTTGTTATACACCGCAATTCGTGCACACACATGCACACACTCATGCAACTCTATACATATAATAGCATATAGCCTGTACAGAACACATTGAGCGTAAGCGAATAAGGAAAGAGAGAGAGAGGTGATCAGTGAGAGCACAAGCGAAAAATACTCCCGTGTGTGTGCCCCAGTCGGTGGCACGAGAAAGATCGCGACGGACTTATAACACCACACGGCGTGTCCCGCTCCCGCACACATAAATACATCATAATATCATCGCAGACACGAAGACACACGGGCGCAGAGGCGAAGAACTGAAACAGCAGCCGCGACCGACTCACGTCACGTTGCCGTGCGAGAAGTGCGCGAGGTGAAGTGTGTTAGGGTTCGCTTACGGACCGCGGGGTTAGAATAAAGCCGCTGTCGCGCTTTTTTCTCTCAACTCGTGTGTATATCGCACTGTACATCCATACCGAACTCCCCACCCCTTTTAAGTACAAAGAATAACAAAGTATAGTAATATTAATAATAAATAAGTAAGGAGGAGCAGAGTCGCGAGGAGAGTTTCGAAAGTGGCAGTATAAGGAAGGCGAGAGCAAGATGAGCGGAATGCTGAAGCTCTCGGGTATCATCGCCAAGGGCCTGCCCGCGACGACACTGGTAAGGGCTACATTTTCTCATATTTGCGCGCTCAATTCGCGTAACTACTGCGGTTATGTAATTTCCTTCAGCTCGGCGTGCTCAACAGCCGCCCCCCGCTCGCTTCTTTTTTATTCTCTAATTCACTGTGCTCCCGTTTATTTCCTCTCGCACAATGCACTGCAAATCGTCCCCCTGCGCTCTTCATTCTTTTCTCATCTGCACCGCGAGGCTCGAGTTACGTAAGGGTTTTTGCGCGGTTCGTCTCTCTCCTCTCTCCTTGACATTCACCGCGATGCATTAAATTGCACCGCACTATAAATTATGTAGTTAACAGACAAGTTATCAACTGAAACTTACGGAGCTGGCAATAAAAGATGCATCGTATATATAGCTTCATTTGGTAGATGTTTAGCAGACGATTTTTTCGAAGCTTTTTATTTTTCTTTATTATTTTCAATACCTATGCAGCAGAAAAGGGTTGGTTTTACAAGTTTGCGGGTGTTCTGGAAGGGATAAGGTCATAGATTCGGCTTGAGATTATATGGGGTGGATTGTTTACGTTGTTTGCTTAATAAGTAGTTCGTTTTCAACATCTGGTAGCGATTTGCTGTAATTAAAACGATCGAAATTGGGATTAAAATATTTACTATTTCAGATATGACTAAATTTAATTTAATTTTTTTTTTTCCAATTTGTGTCTACTTGTAAAAATAGGATTTCTTACTTTTTCCTTATCTAGTATTTGCTATGCAGAGATATTTTTATAATTAAGTATATTTAGAGTTTTACATAACATTTTTTATCACATGTTTTAGTTACACAATGTTAATTTCATACTTATTACTGTGAACAAATGGTTTCTGTTACGAAATATTATACATGTATTACATATTACATATAAATATAAATATAAATATATATGTATATACACAGTCTGCTAGATTTCATTTATTAATTCTTGTTTCAATGTAACATATTGATTGAAAGTTATCATGTAGATAATTATTTGAAATAAGATGAAAATCACATGTTTTTTACTATTATCTTATTGCGTATATTCAAAGAAATTATGTTTATGCATACCTACATTATACTTACTCCTAAATTGATATCACTACAAAAAATAAAAATAAGCTGCCAATTGACTGGTATATCTTTTACTCTGATAAATTACATTAAAATTTCAAAATAAATTATGTTTCCTTCTCGTGCAATATTATGAAAGTGTGTGCAACGTACTTCTCAATTTCTGTATTTAGTTTAACAAATTCATATTATATGACAGAATTATATAATATTTGTATTGCACAAAAATTAGAACAAATTTTAATAAATTTTTATCTATTAAATAAGTATTGCCTTTTAATTAGATTTCAATAACTCATGATTCTATAAATTTAATATTAAAATTGCAATGAAATTCATTCGTTATAATTTTTATATAACATGTGGATGCAATTGTTAGTAATAACCAGTGCATGTACACTCACACACACATACCGACTTACTTCTGGAGTTACCCAAAGCACACGGTCTGTGATAAGGATTATTCATCTTCCAGTACCCAATTAATTTCTTCCCATATAAATCTAACTTATTTTCTTTCTTTCTTGAAGCAAATGATAAGATTCAATTTAACCATTTGTAGTTAGTCTATTATTTTGATTTTAATTTAATTTGAAAGGTTTATAATCATGCATTTGATAGACTCTCGATGTATCCCTCTATAAACCAGCACTTAATTTATCATGCTAATATTAAAATTGGAATCGATATAGAACAAGTAATTTGATAAAAAGTATTGAGATTAACAGTATAATTCAGGATAAAGAACTTTTATAAGAAAACAATTTCTAAAATATATGCACAACTATTTTTTGCATAACTCTTTCATTGAACAAGACTTCTATTTTTTATTTTTACTTTTTATAAATTTATATAAAAATTTTTTTTAATAGAATAAAGCATTTAATTTGTAGTGTATAAGTGAAGAATTTTATTACATTTTAATGTGTTTTAAATACTGCTTTTAGAATAAACTAGGCCTACCTATAATCTCTCAGCGTGCTCTACATTACACACCAAACAGCAATGCTAAGGTTTCTGATGGAATTTCCAAAAATTATCCTCTAGTCGATCACACCTATGATGCTGTGGTGGTTGGTGCTGGTGGTGCTGGTCTTCGAGCTGCCTATGGTCTTGTTGAGGAGGGTTTTAAAACAGCAGTTGTTACAAAATTATTTCCAACGAGGTCTCATACAGTTGCTGCTCAAGGAGGTATTAATGCAGCACTTGGAAATATGGAGGAAGACAATTGGCAGTGGCACATGTATGACACTGTCAAGGGTTCAGATTGGCTAGGAGATCAAGACGCCATTCACTACATGACAAGAGAGGCCCCAAAAGCTGTCATTGAATTAGAAAATTGCGGCATGCCTTTCAGTCGGACAACAGATGGTAAGTTAATCAAGAAATTTATGAAATGCTGTCATCGATTATTAAGCATGATTGAATTATGATTGAGCTGTGAATGTATTAAGGGGAGGTATAAATGAAAATTAGAACTTTCCCATCAACTATTCAATTTCATTTCATCTGCATATGTGCATTTGGTATAGGTGGGAAGTATTTTAAATATAGATTTTCAGTTTTAATAATGAGAATAATTTCAATTTTAAAGAAAATATAATTTTAGATATTTAAAAATAAAATATTCTTATTTATTATACTATATTAAAAGCATTTTTTTGGAAGATGAAAATTAATTGATAATCGTTTCTTTTAATACAGATTCTGTTTAAGTCCATTAAAAACTGATGTTGATTTCAAGTGTACCTTCCCATAAAACTTGAGAAAAACACAACTCATTTAATTAAGAAATGTTTAACACAGAACTTTCACAAAGTATATATTTATTAAGAACTGTCAGCATCGCTCAACGATGAAGGTGCTGTTGTTGCGGTATCAGTATCCGAGTTGGTCTTTGCCACTTGATTATTTGCCTTACACAAGAAAATTAAAAATGATCAAAACATATTTTACCTGATAAAAATGTTACTTTATAAACTTTTAAACAGTATAAAAGCAAGGATTAATAGTGTGAGAACAACCTTAGACCTCTTCTGGCTTGTCTCTTTTCGTTTGGTTTCAGCTTTTCGCTTAGATACACGAGTGACAGACTTCTTGGCACTAGGTTCACCAATTTTTCGCTGCTTTAATCTCTTTACAGAATTTGCAGCAGCAATGTATGGCTGTTTCTGTTCATCGGTCATGCTTTTCCACCTTTCGCCACATATTTGAAAGATGTTACGGCCCATGACCATATCAGGATAATCCTAACGGATTTAATTGTTTCATATTACAAAGAGCAGAAATAATTTTGCATTTAAATGCATTGCTTACCTTTTTAAAGTCTTGTACAAAATTTATAAATGCATTCGCACTTCGCCAGGTGCGTTTGGTCTGAGGATGATTCAGTGAACGACTTGGATTTGGTGGAGATTCTGCTCTCGACTTACTTCTAGAAGTTACATAGCTGTTTAAACTCTTAAAACTTGCTATTTTTTTTTTTATTAATTATTACCTGTCTAATGAATACATAAATGTAATTTAAAATTCAGAATGCTACACACACTACTTTATATATACATGGAATTTTTAATGGTTCTTCTATATTTATATATTACTTAAATAACACAATTTTATTATTTATTTAGATAAGATTTCACTAAATTTATTTTATTTTACTCCATTTAATATTTCAATGTAATTCTAAAGGAAATAGAATTTAAAATTGAATTTTTGAAAAAATCTAAATTTATATTATTAGTTTATAATATATACTAATCACGATTTTAGACTTCACAAATTACCTGCCCTGTTTCGATGGCTTGCGCACTACTTTTAATCGATTATCTGTGGTCGTTTCGATGTCGGGAATAGGTTCAATGTCCCTCATGTTCTCAGGTGTATTTTGGACCTCTTCTTCATGCTCGTCCTGCTCTTCTATTTCGTCACCACTTTCTCTCATATTGTCTTCTTCCATTTTTGTATGAGAAATGAGTAAAACGTACCGCCAATTTTGACCTCTTCTCAAATTATCGACATTTTTTTTTTGTTATTCTTCTCTTAAGTTTTTTTCGTAGTGTGACAGTAGCAATAAAAAATTTGGAAATGGAAACGTTTGAAGATGTACCAGATCCTTGCTCAGTTGTCACACATTAATTCATTTGTTTTTGTACTTTTTTTTTAAATTCTGAAGTTGGCTTACTACTTATATCTACCTATTCTTATCAAAAATAGCTATATGTATAAAAAAGCGTTTTCTAGTAATGAAGCATAAATTAATTTTTTATTAAAATTATAGCATCAAAATTTTCTACGATAAACTTCTTTCATTGACTTTTTGTTTTACAAAATTGTATAACTATATTCTGGTTACAATCGATTGGTCAAATTAGTAGATATACGTGAGAAATATTAAACACAGAAATGAAATCATCGTTCGAAATACAGCGCTCGTTCCTTCCAAACATAGAATACCTTTTCTTATCCTGTTAATCTTACGGATGTTTAAGGTTTTTAAAAATTTTTAAATTTTACCAAATTGAACTTAAAATTAAACGTGTAAAAAGTTCTGAAGTACTTGTGCATTATTTCATTTTTTATTTTTATTATATATTTGGCATCGGTATTTTTTAAAAGTCCGTGCGCCATAAAAAACATTTACTGCCGTATGAATAACTAACTGTAAAAAGAAGCAGGTATACTAGGTATATTTGCGAAAATTAAAACTTCTCTTATATAAGTATATATTTTTAAGCTTTCATTCAAGCTCTATTGAAACAATTCAAATTTGTTTAAAATAATGCCATTGAAAAATGCTCAATTTGTTTTTTCTCAAAACGATTTTCGCGCTTGTCTAATCCGAATTTCTCCGGCTTGCAGGTAAAATTTATCAGCGTGCGTTCGGCGGTCAGTCGTTGAAGTTCGGCAAAGGAGGCCAGGCCCATCGTTGCTGCTGTGTAGCCGATAGAACCGGTCACTCGCTCCTGCATACACTTTACGGCCAGTCGTTGAGCTTCGACTGCAACTACTTCGTCGAGTACTTTGCACTGGATTTGATTATGGAGGACGGCGAGTGTCGGGGCGTCATTGCTCTCTGTCTCGAGGACGGCACGCTGCATCGCTTCAAAGCGAAGAACACTGTGCTGGCCACTGGTGGTTACGGGCGCGCTTACTTCTCATGCACCTCGGCGCACACATGCACCGGCGACGGCACAGCTATGGTTTCCAGAGCGAACCTGCCGAATCAAGATCTCGAATTCGTCCAGTTCCATCCGACCGGTGAGATTTCTTGGCCTTCGAATTGTCGGCGCGTTGCCTGACTTACCGACTCTCTGTGAAATTATTAGCTGAGAATGTTTTCTTGGAAAATTCTCGGCTTATGCCGGTTAATCGAGCTGCTATTAAAGTTGCGATTCGCGCAAATTGCCTCGATAAATTGAGCTTGAAAAAAAAGATCTCAGATGTTTTGTAATTGATGACGAGAAAGCTTGGTAAACAAGAGCATTAAATAGCTAATGTTTATTAAAAAATATATTTTTAGACTTGCAAATAGGTACATTTTAAAGTTAGAAATTTCCTTGCTCGAAATAATAATGCTTCCTAGGATTATGACCTTGAAATTGCATAATGATCATTAAAATATTTTATTCAATGCTCTTTAAAAATATTCTATAAAATTCTGAATATAAGATTAAAACTGTTTTTAATTTTTTTTATAATATATTTTATAAAGAATTTCGAACAGTGATAGATTCTTATATGTATATTTTATATATTTTTTTTATGCTATAAACATTGTATGTTTAATCGTGATTTTTAGTTTGAATTTGTTTTAAGTAAAATACAAAAAATTAGCGATAGCTTCAATGATTTCCGATATTCTAACATAATAACTATTTTTATTAATCTTTAATAATCAAACTTTTCATTAGGTATTTACGGAGCTGGCTGCTTGATCACCGAGGGTAGCAGAGGTGAAGGAGGTTATTTGGTGAACAGCGAAGGCGAGAGGTTTATGGAACGTTATGCACCGGTAGCCAAGGATCTCGCATCTCGAGATGTAGTCTCAAGGTCTATGACTATTGAAATCCGCGAGGGCAGGTAAATTATGAAATAACTATTTTATTGCTTCGCCAAGCTGCATACACATAGTTTTACGGTGCGCAATAAAAATAACTAATCGATATTCCAGAGGCGTCGGGCCCGAGAAAGATCACATCTACCTGCAATTGCATCATCTTCCCCCAGAGCAGCTGGCTGCCAGGCTTCCAGGAATTTCCGAGACTGCGATGATCTTTGCCGGTGTTGATGTTACGCGTGAGCCTATCCCTGTATTGCCCACGGTACATTACAACATGGGTAAGCAGTGATTTTTCTTGACTTTTATTTGAAAAGCAAGGACTCGCGTAAATATTCATTTAGTCTTTAGAATTATGATTCAGAATATATGTAACAATATGAAAAATATAAACTTCGCTTAATAGTATTCGATTAGGGAAGCATATTTTATCAAATCGTTGTTGTGCACTTACAAGTATTGTATATAATATGTGACATTAAATATTGTTAGGAGGAGTACCTACAAACTATAAGGGACAGGTACTGACGAGTAAGAACGATCAAGATTCAGTGGTACCTGGCTTGTACGCTTGCGGTGAAGCTGCTTGCGCATCCGTTCACGGAGCAAATCGACTTGGTGCGAATTCTTTATTGGATTTGGTCGTATTCGGTAGAGCTTGTGCAAAAACTATTGCTGCAGAGAACAAGCCTAGCGAAAACATTGGAAACATTAAAGCCGTAAGTGTTGTGGGAATGCCCTTACTTGAAAAGGTTTATTAAATTTCATTAAATTCAATGAACCATTTTTAGCAGGGATTTTGTACAATATTAAATGTACCTCGAATTTAAATCGTGACAATAAATGTTGAATCGATTATAGATGAAATATGTAATAAACATATTTTTATAGAATGCTGGAGAAGAATCTGTAGCAAATCTCGACAGTATAAGGCATGCGAAAGGAAATCTCTCGACCGCTGAATTAAGATTGACAATGCAGAAGACTATGCAAACTCATGCTGCAGTCTTCAGACAGGCTGATACGTTGCAAGAAGGTAATACTTTGAATGTTTATTTATTTTTACTTGCATAAACAGAATTTTTTTTTTATTATGCAAAAATAGATCTTTTCTGCGTGTATTTTATTTTTTAACTGTTAAGTTTATAGGAAAACTCATAATCATTTTTTAAATGTTCTTTCTTAATTAAAATTCTTACCTTGAAATTTATCGTACTTTGCAAACTGTTAT
This sequence comes from Megastigmus stigmatizans, assembly GCA_900490015.1. Taxonomy (NCBI): domain Eukaryota; kingdom Metazoa; phylum Arthropoda; class Insecta; order Hymenoptera; family Megastigmidae; genus Megastigmus; species Megastigmus stigmatizans. Next base: position 5,808 of record UELV01098106.1, on the reverse strand, counting down.
AAATTCGTAGATTGATTTATTAAAATCGATATATGTTTTATTAGAAACACTATATCTTGTATAAAAGAAGCTGTCAACTTCTCTTATAAAAAGAGTATCAAAGAAAAAATTATCAATGTTTAATCTTATTTTGTACATCCTCATAAAAATTTTGACTTATTTCATTTTTTTATTTTTACTTTTATGCTTTTGTTGCAAAAATTTATTTTTATTGTTTTATAATTAATTTTCTTTTCTTTTCAAGATTGTTCAGTATTTTTATAAATTGTACTAAACTAAAATATATAATTCAGTTGATCAAATATTTGTTACAAACAATTATTTTTTCATTGACCTTATTCACTCTTGTAACAGGTTGCAAGAAGATGTCGGCGCTGTACAAGAAATTGGACGACTTGAAAATTACAGACAGATCATTGATCTGGAACTCCGACCTGGTCGAAACCCTTGAACTACAAAATCTAATGATCAATGCTATGCAGACGATCTACTCAGCTGAGAACCGTAAGGAGAGCCGTGGTGCCCACGCACGAGAAGACTTCAAGGATCGAATCGACGAGTACGACTACAGCAAGCCCCTTGAAGGACAGCAACCAAAGCCTGTGGATCAACATTGGCGAAAGCACACTCTCACGCACATAGACCCTAAAACTGGAGATGTAAGTTCGATTCACATGAATAGCTTTCATTACTAATAAATATAAATATTTTTGCTAAGGTTTGATATTTCGATGTTTGCAATTATCAATATATTGTTTGAAATAGAAAAAAAAATGAATAAAAGAGATAGAATTAACAAATAAAAATGGAAATATCAATATTAAATTGCATATTTCCATTTTTCTCTATATTTCAGAATATTATATTTTATAGTGTATAAATAAATTCTATCAGATAATAATACATATACTTCAAGACATTTCTAGTAAACCGTAAATTTTTGTTTTTATTCATAGGTTAAAATCGACTATAGGCCCGTCATCGATCATACACTCGACTCCAAGGAATGCTCCACCGTACCACCTGCTATTCGTTCCTATTAGATTAATACTCCGGGGAATCTCTTGTACGTAGTTTTGACCTTTCGTACGCGGTAATTTGCTTAGGCAACTTTAAAATTTTATGCGAACGAGTTCGAAAATTGCACGAAAACATACAAATAACGATTGATCCTACCCCGAAGAATGATGAATACGTAGTTGTCGAACAAATCATGTCGTTAATTATCTAATTTCTACTCATTTGAACTAATACATGCAACAGTATCTTTATTTATTTTTTTCTGCGAGTACCAAAGCCTACAGTTGAGTTACTATTTTTTCACCCAGTGCTGAGAGTAATATTCAGAAAAAGAAATAATACTTTCATCAATGAGTCTAATCAACTCTCTTGGTGCAAAACAGAGCAGTAATACTTACAAGCAACTGTGACATCTAGCCTTAGTGAAGATAATAATAATTTATAAAAGAAAAAGATGTATGCAAACTTTTTAAGGAGACTGATAGACAAAGGTATGCCCTTCTTCTCTTCTTGTCTAATTTCAAATTTTTACACAGCGCTAATTTTCAACCCTATTAAAACCAATCTCAGTAATTGTTACTAGTAATATTGAATGTTTTATCTGAATTACATTAGTTCTAAATTATATAGTCCGTGCGAAATGCTCGATTTATCGCACGCGGGAAAAAGATGCATGCATTAAATTGAACTTCTCATACGCTGTGTTATAAAAAACGGTTCGATACATGAGCGAGAAATAGGTTTTGCCCTCGTGTGACATTTTTACATGAGGGTAAAATCACATTATCACACTAGTATCGAAACGTACTGTACTACTTCTCAAAAGATTGCACAGGATAAAAGATACAACACTTGTAGGTGACGCGGCTTTTTACTTAAATACTATCCGCAGAAAAATTAACTATGAGTTGGAAATGGGTAAGATAAACCTTGATAGTTGAAAGAGCAGAACATTTTCGTTAAAATATCTTTTACAGTCACAATGCATTGCTGCTACTATTGTAAATAAAGTGATTATATTCTTCTGAAGGTGAAGATTTTTCTCGTGTGTAAAAGTAGATGTGGAAGTTGTAAAAGAAGAGTGTCTACGGTGAACGAATGTCCATCATTGTTAATGAAGTTGATTTTATTTTATATCGCTTTCTTAATTATACTCAATAAAGCGATCGTTTACCAGTATTTCGACGATTCTTTTTTTTCGATCAACTTTTACTCATTGTTATGAAGTGGAAAAAGGAAGGATGTAATCGTCGTAATTTCTGAAACGGAGGCTGTTCTCTACGTTTCACCTGTACAATTATTGTTCGCGAGTCTAATATCCAGACTCCGTGATGTACTATTAGAGTGTGTAATAATTTAAAAATCGAATTAATAAAGAACCATCTAATGGCGCGACTCTTATTACGTATCGAATAAAGTTTAAGCTGCGGCGAAAGCACGAATTTAGTTTTTATTTATGATTATATATTTTTGAACATTTCGTATGGACAGGCTGCTGTGTGTGGTGTATGTGCGTCATTGATTGAAAAAATTGTTAATAAACATTATAATACACCTTTCGATCAAATAAATTCGCGGTTCACTGATTATATTAGTTGTCAACTTTATTTTTTCTTAATTGAAACTATTATTATAATTCGCTTATATTCTTAATCATTTTTTGTTGAAAATATAAAATATGTTTAAAAAAAATTTAATTATCGATAATTTCTAATGATTAATTATAGTAATTAATAATGTAAATAACTACTTTATTTTTCGATTTGTTATATCTTTGTCTTAATAATTTTATCGCATTAGGTGAAAATTTTGTTTGAAATTTCCTTAATTGAAATAACAATGTAAAGTATCTTTATTTGATAAGGATATGGGAAAGAAAAAAAAATGTTTTTTAGTATGAAATACACAAAATGTTACTATAGACAAGTATCGTTTATTGAGCCCAATTTTCAACGGTATACGACTATAAATAAAAATTTTACAAGTTTAAATAAAAATTACAATCGAAGAGAGATTTTCTAAAGCATCAAATTAGAACTCGCCTCGAGAGCTAATACTTAAGAAAACATTACAATTAATTCCGATAAACCTAATGATGTACGATTGATGATGCAAAAAAAAATAATATTTACGTAATAAAATGTTCTTCGACGCACTGATACAACATAGTGAATGCCATGGAGAAAACTTGTAGCTTTATCAGAAAATTGTGCACGGAGAAGTCAAACGCTTAATTCGCGATGACATAAATGCGTTTCCCTTTAAGTCGTTTCTTTTATTTTTTTACTTGATGAGCTACACAGACACTTAAGCCGATATTTCGCTATTTTATTATTGGTTTTCATATTTTTTCCTATTTGTCCAAGAGGTCAATATATCCAACTGTAGGAGTGTTAACTTTAGAACGTCGAAATAAATACATTTTGTACACTATTTTACATCTTCTTTATACTTTCATTTTTTAAGACATCTTTATCTTCGTGAAAATTAATTGGAACAATAACACTGTCAATGTAAGTACAGTTAAATAAAAAAGGTAGTTTGACGAAAAAAAAACAAAAGAAAAAAGATAAGGTCACATTTTGTCGTCGGAAAATCAGACCTCTATCGGACCATGCACTTAGTCTTATCAGTTTCAATTAGCCTAATATTCACATAACATACAAACGAGTCTCGTCCTAGTGTTCGGTTCGACATAATCGACTTTTTTTTATATGTTTCAAAGAACTAATGTACTAGAGGTTGTTTTTTTTCAAGTATAGTTTAATAGGCGACGCTGATAGTGGACGAAAAAAACATGTTGTAATTGTTAATCACGACGGGGAGACAGTCTCTCGAGTTCCTTCCGTTACCTAAGGACGTACAAGTGTTTAATATGTTTATCTATAAGAAACAGTCACGGGAAGGAGTAGAATAAAATTACGAACGAAACTTTCGACGAAGTATAGCAGTGCGTATTCTTTCACTCAGTTATATAATCGTATGCGATTGACAATTCTCTCGCTATCGGTATATTTAAATAAAAAAAAAAGAAGTAATTTATATAAAATAAGTGGTTTGAGCCATGCGAATTCCATCTTCCGCGTTTTACTGTACAACTCAAGACCAGAGGATAAAGCAACTAAATTTTTTGTTTTCAAATCTCGATTAAGAAAGGATTTCCTTGTTCATTCTCAGAGTCCAATATACTCATTACCCTCTTTGCGTGCGTGCTTTCTAATAGTCACGCATCGAGGCACAATTTAAAATCAAACAAGAATCGTGGGGAAAAAAAACGAATCGGCCTGCGGAGTTTATAGGATATAAACGTAAAAACTGAAAATCTGACTATCGAACGGGGGAGTTCACGCTTACGCAAATCCAATTAGCTAACATTATACAATTATACAATGCGCGGCGATAATCACGCTCTGTCCCTATAACGTATACAATACACACCCTGTTTATACTCTCGCACGCTCGGGGTAAAGCTTTCTACGATGAAAGTAGAAGGTATACTAGCAGTATCATATATTTACGCTTTTTAAAAATTTTTTTTTTCTTTCAAACTGTTAAAAAAGAGAAACAAGCACGTTTGCGATTATTAATTATACACATATATAGGTCGAGATATTCTTTTTACAAGCCGTGTGTGTGTACGCACCCCTCGCCACGACTCTCTCTCTCTCTCTCGGACAAGGAACTCGCATAGCTTCTTTGTTGTTTTCTTTTCTAATATAATAATAATGTAATGGAAAATTCGCGATAATCGTTATAATTACATTTTCTCTCGTCACATTGGAACGCCGAGGGCAGAAAAACGCCAAAAGAGAACAAAGGAAGAAAAAAAAACAATTAAATGGTACATGGTAAGATAATGATGAGAGCGCGTTTGCGAGTAAATGGTTATTACAATCTAATGAAAATTGGCGACGCAGTCTCTCCTCTATATATTCTCATACTCTCTCTCTCTCTCTCTCTCAAACCTCGCTCGCACACGTCTCTCGTCCTCAACCGTAGATTGGATAACATTTTATCCGTTCAAAATCGATATAAGGTAGCCGCGAGAAGTTCATCTTTCTATACATCTCTTCGTTGATTTCTCTTCCACATAACTCCACCTGTAGGCGGCCACGTGTGCTTTTACAACATATTGCAACGTCTCGCGACCTTCTAACGCTTACCTTACACACACTCTCCGAGGGTATACACTTTTAACTCTCTTTCTCTCTCTCTCACTCACTCATGTATGTCGCTGCAATGCGTGTGTATGTGTGTCTTTAATGGGGGGAAAGGGAGAAGAGGGGGGTAGGTAGGTAGGATGAATCGCGCGTCTCCTCGCACGCAAGATGATAGAAATCGAATAGAGGAGGACGCAGCAGATGCGTATCATTATAATTATATGGTATATGCGTGTGTCACGTGACGCGTGAAGTCTCGATTTCTTGATGTTGGAGACCCCGCGTCGATGCGCTAAATATATATGCGTATATATAATGTATATTGTTTGTTTAATGGCTTGGTGATGGTATTAAGTCTTGTGCACGGTTAGCTGTTGATGCTGCTGCTGCTGCTGCTGCTGGTGATGATGGTGGATCCGGCTGCTGTTGCTGCTGCTGCTGCTGCTGCTGCTGCTGGGGATCCGGGCTTACTCACGAGGTGGCCCTGAGCTTTTCGAGAGCGGGCACGAGAGACTCCTCGAGCGTTGGGCCACAGCTCAGGCCGCATTCGCCGATCCATCTGGCCTTGCCGCTCGCGTGCGACTATAATAAAACACACGAGAGACGATTAGATATGTCTATATATATA